>JAOTRA010059154.1:0-16491 GCA_026260255.1 Pseudolaguvia tuberculata | reverse complement strand
CACTCACACATACACTCACACATACACTCACACATACACTCACACATACACTCACACATACACTCACACATACACTCACACATACACTCACACATACACTCACACATACACTCTGGGGTATTTAGTATCACCAATCAACCTAGCATTAATGCTTTTGGACACTGGGAGGAAACCGGGGCGCAGGGAGAAAAGGCAAACTGCACACAGAAAGGCCCTTGTCCATGAATTGAACCCGGGTCTTCTTGTCATGAGGGAACAGTGCTCACTACTAAGCCATCATGTTGCGCAATAACAAAATGACTGGGCAAAAAAAATAAAGAAGCAGTTTACAAAAAAAAAATGTTTTATTTCACAATTATCCCAGCCATCTGTGTTTTCAATTGTTCCTCCGATTGTTGTAAAATAAGCGACAGAAATGAAAAAGATATTGTGATGTAATTTCCCATCCTAGAAATCTGGCCTACTGATGTGTTTGTCTCGGCTATAAAATGACCTCTACACATTTACACACTATTTATTGCTTGACAATGGAATTAAGCCCAGGAATGCTTTCGCGCATAGGCACAATATAGTCCTATACAGTATGTCAGGAAAAACACTATTATGTAGCATGAAAGAGCAACAGATATATAGATTTCAAGATTTTAAAATCTCCCTGATTTACAATGTGAGATTATATTATATATTTTTTTTTTGACCTTCAGCTGCTCCCGTTTGGGGTTGCCACAGCGGATCCGTGATCCGCACAGTCGACTTGGCGGGGTTTTACGCTGGATGCCCTTCCTAACGCAACCCTCCTATTTATCCGGGCTTGGGACCGGCACTAAGGCTACTCCCTAATGGCTGGGTATTTATGCCGTGAATTTAAATGTGGTAAAAAAAAACCTGCTGATTATATGATTAATAAAATGCTATTATATTATATTTATATATTATAAATGGTTAAAAAACAGTCATGCTGTTAAAGTTAACATGATAAAGAAATGGAATAAGGATTAGTTATCACAGCTGTCTGAGCTGGAACACGGATGGTCTCTGGGGTATTTAAACTTTTGGAGTATAATGTATGTGTAAGTGTGTGTAACAATCTGTGTATGTCTGAGTGCATGATGTCACAATTTGTGTACATTATGTGAACATGTGTTTCCATCTGTGTCTCTGTGGATGTGGGAACCTCTTATTTTAAAAGGGTAAAATTGATTAAGTTTAGCATGTCAGGTGGTTTGGAGTGTTACCACAAGAAAAGACGTGTCTTTGACTCACAGCCCTCTGAGTTAGAATAGATGTTTATTCAACTCACATTAACCACCATTAAGTTGAAGGTCAGAGGTCAAAGTCTGAGGTAAGATTTACAGCTTTAACGTAGCATGTCTTGCTAAGAAAATCAAACAGAGTTATGAGTTGAGACTATATTTATTCCTTCCTGTGTGAATGTTGATGTCTAGTTTTCAGGACTGTCTGCAAAGTAAATTATTCCATGTCCGTTTGAGGAAGCGTGACAATTTTACTGGCTCCGTTAAAATGAAGTGAAATCGGTCTTTCCGTAATAACAGTCTGAATGAAAACGAGTGAGAAGAATAGATGAATAAATAGTGTGTGCATCTGAAATACAAAAAAAGAATAAACCCAACTTCATGCTGTGCTAAACACAGCCAATTTGCACCAGTACTGCCAGCGAAATGTTGGGTTTTGTTTTGTTTGGTGGCACAGATTGAACTGAATCAAATGAACGACAGATTATTAAAGATTAGTCTGTGTGATTAATTTTCTTCTTATACACTAGAAAGCCAAAAGTGTGGGTACATTTTAATCCCCCCCCCAAAGCTGTGGGTGTCTTCCTCAAATCATTGCCAGGAATTTAGAAGTTGTCTAGAATTTCTTTGTACGCTGCTGTAGTACATTATAAATACACAGGAGTAAACTGGAATACTGACTAAACCCCAAATCTCCTTACCCAACATACATTCTATTACCTGATATCACTAATCAAGTCGTGGCTAAATGAGGTGACCTAATACTTTTGTCTATTTATTGTATATTTTGAATGAGTGAAATGTGTATGTGGTTCTCACGTTATTCTTGACTCCACTTGGTCTCTCTAGAATCCAAGACGAGGTGTGGATGCTGTGATCAGATGAAGAGAAGGGCGAGTTTCTTCCAGTTTGAAGAGCCTCCAGTAGTGTGCTCTTTCCCTGACGTGGTGGTCCGACAAACATGAGCTTCATTAACCTGCATGGCTCAGCACATCGCAGCTCAGCACGCAGGTATGCTAACACAGCTGCTGGTCCTGACACACAAACATTTGGTGTGAATTGAAAATGCTCTGATAAATAATACATACATACATACATACATAAAACCCCCCACAACAGCTTTGTTGTTCTGAGAAATTACTTGAAAAAGTTTATGTTGGAAAAACATCAAGCCAATTTAAAAAAAGAATTCCTGTTCAGGAACGTTTTATTAGGAGAAACAATGTTAATTATTAATTTGCTTCCTATTGTCATGCTTTAAACTGCAATGTTAATGCAATGGTTAATGTCCCACCAAGCGTGGGTGATATTGAATAAGTTTCTTGCTCCTTTAGAGATGTGAGCTGGATTTTTACCATCCATATCATTCTCTTCATAATTTTTTGTATACTGTGGATATAATGTTGGCTGTTAATTTTAATATATGTTATAAAGGTCATGAGACGCGAGGTCTTGCTAATCATTGCCAGCTGACTGCTTGTGTGATGAATAAAACTGGAAGTAACGTCATGCTGTACCATCCTTGCAGACATCTGCTGGCACATTGCGTATGTTTAGCTCATCTATGTCCAGCTGCCAGAGGTTTGAGAGCTGTCCTAGTTCAGCCGGGAGTTCATGTATGCTAGGATTACTGTATTAAACATGAAAGCATGAACTATGAATGAAAAGAAGAAGATTTCATCAGATTGCAATATGAACCCATTACTTACTTGGATAGGTAGAGCTCGGACAGTGTTTTAAGGTTACACACGGATGGAGGTACACACTCCAGCTGGTTGTCATTGATGAGCAGTACTTCCAGTGAATCCCGCAAGATTTCGGGAAACTGGACAGGACAGGCTGCCAGTAGGGACCACAGGAATGCAGCATAGTTAAATCGAACACACATTATATAGCTTAACACTCTGATCACCAGCAATACAAGGACATGGCACAGCGGATGCGGTACAGAAACTAAAGAGCACGATTGCTCTCCTGTGACGGCCTGTCTGAAGCTAGCATTAGCCTTAAGCCTAGAGCAGGAAAGGTTCAAATCGGTGATAAAGCTTGTTAGTGATAGAGGGTTGTACCAAATGTGGCTTAGTTTGATTAAAGACACTAGCATTCGAAAAGATTTTGAATGCAAGCGCTGCCACGTCGTCCTAACCAGGTCAAACATCGCATTTTAAAAAATGGTGGCTGTTATATGTGTAAATATCATCTACACTACCGTAATCATACTAAATAGAATGTACCTCCTGAGAAGTATGTAATTTTGGACAGAGCCTATTCTTGAAGTCAGCTATTTTATTGGCTGTTGGAATATTTGATTGCACTGGAAATTCCTTCAAAACCCCACAATGTGGTGCAACTTAGGTGCACAATATACCACTACTATAAATGTTATATTGTCTGAAACTGCATCCTTTCAACTTTGCAGAAAATGTTGAGTTAAGAGTGTGCTTGGAAGTTGTCAAAACTTTTGACCATATATCGTATGCTTGTTTAAGTTTGCGCCACTGTTTAATTTGCTGTTTAGGGTTCAATTAAATATCTGAAAGGAAATATGTCTGCAGCCTAAAATACTTTGCTTTGCCACAAATTCCCCACCGCACAGATGGCAAATTAGCCCAGTCTCACACCTCCTTATTCAGCATGTTGTCGTACTTATTACAGCTGTGCCTCAGTGAGTCACAAGTGAACTGCACAGTACCTGGTTCTGGGTTTCGGCGAGGCCACGTGGTTAGAAAGAGAAGCCTCCTGGTCTTGGCACTCTCCTCTGTCCTGATGTGCCTGCACACCCATGAACAGCAGGAAAATAAAAGCAGAGGGCTATTAAACAGTGGTTGGAAGTGTGATGATTCAGAGGTGGTTTGGATTAATGGAGTGGATATGAGTGGTTAGTGTTAGGAGATGGAGATGTGTGTATTTACGCACGTGTACATTACTGTATATTGTGTGTACGTGTATGTGGCTTACTTCCCCAGCTGGTTTCTGGACAGGTCTAAGGTTCGGAGTTGAGAACATTTCCATTTGTTTGGAGGAGGTAGAGAGGAGATTAGATTCCCACAGAGCTTCAGAGAGACGATGGCCTGGAGAAACCACACACACACACACACACACACACACACACACACACACACACACACACACACACACACAAATTCTTTACATATAAATAATAAAACAGATATAATAATATAATAAAAGCTTTTACAACCCAATGTTTCAGAAAACAATGAAACATTTTTTGTAAAATTATAACCATAAAAATATATCAGCCACGTCTATGAATTTATTAACCAGTCCAAAAGAAAAAGCGCTGACATGCTGTCCTGCCACACATGGCCAGGATGAAGTGCAATTAAGCTGCATAAAGTGCAATAAAACACACACACAAATAAATATTTGCTGCGTCACAGAATTCCCATCAACATGATTGGTGAAAAAAATACATACATACAGTAATTCTGATTAGAAGATATTTCGGATAGGGTAGCTTAGTGGTTAAGGGGTTGTGGACTGACAGGAAAAACCGAACCACCACCAAGCCACCACTGTAGGCCGCTGAGCAAGGCCCTTAACACCTTAGATGTATACAAGAGATAAATGTAAGTCGCTCTGCTAAAAGCTGTTGAATTGTGTCAGCACTAGTCTGCCTCTCCACAATACACACCCTAATCAAAGCTTACATCAGACTACATCCCCAAAGGGTCACAGCATCCAGATGCTTTTCACTACAGCGGAATGCAATCTGTAAGTGTTAAATTTAAACAAACCATATAAAAAAAAACATTTTCTTGTGTGAAAATCAACTCATTCCCCTGACTGAGGAGAGGAAAAAAACATACCTATTATATGTAAAGCTTACCGAAGCAACCCATTTGCAAGGCAACAGTGAATTAAACAAAACCCTGCTATCCATAAAATCTACTCACTTTAAAAGAAACTTGTAAACTTTCATTTATAATTAGTTAACATATTTTTATTTTTGATGACAGACCAAAATGAATGGTCACCTGAGCATCACATTTAACATTTAATTTCAGATTTATTCCCATTTTACCCAATTTGCTCCACTATTTTAGATTTACTTCAATGTAAATCTTAAATGTGAGATATCTCTTCATTCAGCTCGAACAGTTTTAGTGAGATCAGACACTAATGTCAGGTAAGGAGGTCTGGGGTGCAGTTGACATTCCAGTTCGTCCCAAAGGGGTTCAGTGGTGGTAGGATCAGGACTATGTGCCAATGACTAGTGTTCTTCATTCTAACAATAATATAACATGTCCTAATGGAGCACAGGGGTTTTGTGCTTAGTGACATTGCCATGTTGGAATAGTGTTGAAGTCTCTTAGTTCCAGTGGAGGAATAATGTAATTCTACAACATACAAAAACATTCTAGACAACTGTGTGCATTCATATCTATAGCAACAATTTGGGGAGAAACCAAAGGCGCTTCTGGTAAGGTGAACACAAACTTTTGGCAATAAAGAGTATATTATAGTACTAATTAATTACAAATACTATATTGTTATATACATTCCACTGATAGCTAAATGTCACATTTAAAAAAAAAAGTGTAATTGTATTTCATCATGTGCGCAAAGGACCAGACAAAGCTCACACGGGCAATTTAGAATCACCAGTCCACCTAATGTACTAATGTAATATTTTTGCATTGTGGGAGGAAACTGGAATACCCGCAAACACAAGGAGAACATGCCGTCTGCACCACTGCAGTGCAAAAACATTAATCAGTTTTCCACAACTGTAAATGTTTGCATAATGGGGTCATTTCCATACCACTAAACAGGATGCAACAGAAAGCAAAACGTCTTTGGTTGTGTTACCCGGTCAGTTACATGTTCTATAGGCTGGTTCATAGCCATTCAAAGTGGACAGACCAAAAGGGACGACTTTGGAAGATTCATTTTAATAAACACCAGCAATCACATTTTTGTTACAACATTGCTTTCTCACAAGCATTCTCTCCGAATTACTTTATTGTAACTGCAGCCAGCCTTTGTTATCTCAAAGGATTGCAATTTGGAGACCTTGAAACACACAGTACACTCCTAATATTCGGTACACTTCTTTGTTACTTGGAAACAGCTTTGTATAAAATGTACATCAATGTAAGAAGAAGTCAATGGATTTATGCTGCTGAGCTTCGTTCCTCTTTAGCTGACAATAAACCCAATCTAAGGCGCATGGAAACTGCTGAAGTGTTAAATTACATCCGGGGTGCTGAATATAATGCTGCCCTATTTTATACCACCGCTTAAACTCTTATTTGAGCAAGATTTGTACTGCAATGGACACAGTAGTTTATTTAAAGTAATGTTTAATGGTGAGTGTATATGTGTGTATATATACTGTTTAGTTTGTTGGTGTTTACAGTAGGTCTTTTATTACATATCAACAACTGCTATAGTAACACCAGTGGATCAAAACACTAACGAATCTTTAATCCAGTTTAGTAAATATTTACTAAGCCGATTTATTTGCCATTTTTCAGTTTGTTTGTCCATTTATTTAACAGTAATTGTGTACCTATAGAAATTCCAATATGTACACAATTACTGTTAAACAAATGCAAAAACAAACTGTTGTTGTTGGACACGTGCTGTTGAAATATGGCAAATAAATCAGCTTAGTAAATGTTTACTAAAGGTTGGAGGTTTATGGATGTGAGGGAAGATATGCAGGTAGTTGCGGTCAAAGGGGCAGATTTAGAGGACAGGGTAGTGTGGAGAAGAGTGATCCGAAATGGCGACCCCTAACAGGATGTGTTTGTGTTTTACAGGAAGTGTGTGAATCCTTTTTTTTTGCAGACATTTGGCAGACGTCCTTAAATCAGAGACATTTATCTTTTCTGAACTGAGCAATCAGAGGTTAAGTACCCTGCTCTTTTATACAACTGTGCTATTGAGGCAATTACTGTAGATTGTACAGCTCCAAATGGTTGACAATACATTATAAAAGTGCTCGTATGGCAGTGTAAAATGAGTTAGCCATTATTATTATTTATTGCCAAGGAAAGTCTTAGCATGTTCTCTTCCATGCTAAGGTTGCATAGCTTTACTCTGGGTTTCCTCCCACAGCCTAAAACATATTAGGTGAACGAGTGTGAAGTAGCAGCGTGTAATCGGCATGAACAAAGCATCAGCGCTGGCATGGTGTTAAAGTATAAATTTAAAAAAAAATAAATAAATAAACATTGCTCCTTTTCCCCCACAATAAGCAAAATATTCTAGTTGATATTTGATTTTATTTGACCAAGCAAAACACACAGTATTTTTCAGCACAGTCTTTTTGAGTACTTATTATTACACAGCAGAGAACTGAACTGTTTTAAAAAATATGCCAATCCATGAAGCAGACTCTGTTAGAGTTATTTAGTAATGGTACTTGATGGTACACTTGTGAACAGATGCAACTGACAGCATAGGATGAAAAGTCGCACTTCATGTTTAAAGTATTTCTAGTGTTGACATCTAGGCCACCTGCACCACTGAACGTCATGAATGAACAGACATCAGCTTCCTGAATAGACAGATCCTCTATTCTCATGCTGCTTCTCTTAGACTATGCAGATCATATTTTCTACTCTGGGTGAGTGCATGTGTATGTGTATGTGTGTGTGTGTGTGTGTGTCTGTGTATGTATGGAAAAGAGAACATGATTTGAAATCCTATTAGTGATGTAATGCCAAAGATCAGTATTTTATCTGCAAAGTCTCTGTAACCTCCACAGTCATGCAGGAATAAACTTTATAAATTTATTCCATGTAAATGCTGGATACAGTTTTTTTTAAACAAACAAAGTATTTTACTATTAAAAATAAGTTGTGTTGTGAAATTCTATATATATTACATAATTATGGGCGGTGTGGTGGCGTAATGGTTAGTATGGTCACCTCAAACCAAGATGGTCACGGGTTTGATTCCCAGGTTGGGGTACTTTCTGTACAGAGTTTGAATGTTCTCCCTGCGTTTATGTGGGTTTACTCCTGGTACTCTGGTTTACTCCCACCGTTCAAAAACTTGTACATTAGGTTGATTTGTAAGTCAAAATTGGCCATAAGATTGAATGAGTGTGTGAGTGGTTGTTTGTCTATGTGTGGCCCTGTGATGGACTGGTGACCTGTTCAGGGTGTACCCTTGCCTCTCGCCCTATGTACGCTGGGATAGGCTCCAGCAGACCCCTGTGACCCTGAATTAGGGAATAAGCGGGTAAGAAAATGAATTAATGAATATATTAAAATAAGCCAACTCTCATACTAATCCCATAAAGCTTTTAGAGTCACATTATTAGTCTGAAATAAATTTATGTTTTAATTACAACAAAATCAAACAAGAACAAAAATGTCTAAAAGTTTCTTCTCCACAAGCGCTGCAGTCACAGATACATTTCAAACCATGAGACTACTGCCATCATGAGGCTATACAGAGAATTACACATTAAAAATAAAACGAGATGAAACAATACTGACATTTACAGAAATTGTTTAGGTTAAGGGCCCTGCTCAAGAGCCCACAGTGGTTGGGGACCACTAAACCACCACTTCCCACAACATCCTATAACCTTGATTAAAGTAAAGTATTAAATATGCCACTTTAGCGAGAAGTGGTAGCATACTGGTTAAGGTGTTGGACTAATACCAGGAAGATCGGAGTTCGATTCCCACCTCCACCAAGCAATGTAAGTTGCTCTGGATAAAAGCATCGGCCAAATGCCAGACTGTAAATGTAACTTTATAAACTTATCATTTATATGTTTATTTGGTTTTATTTTAAATTTTTTTTGGTGTAGTGGTTAGCATGGTCGCCTCACAACAAGAAGGTCCCACGTTCGATTCCCAGGCACGGGATCTTTCTCTGCGGAATTGGCATGTTTTCCCTGTGCTTGTGTGGGTTTCATTTGGGTACTCCGGTTTCCTCCCACCGTCCAAAAACATGTACATTAGGTTGATTGGTAATTCTAAATTGATGTGAATGTGTGTGTGTGAGTGGTTGTTTGTCTATGCATGCCCCGCGATGGACTGGAGTCCTGTCCATGGTGTATCCTGGACCCTGTGAGTGTACCCTATGTGCGCAAGGATAGGCTGAGTAACCCTAAATTAGGGATAAGTGGGTAAGAATATGAATGAATGAATATGTTGTTCAATGAATTTGCATCAAAGATGCTTTTTATTAGGGGCCTTGATCAAGTGCCTACAGTGTTTGCTTGGAATTTTTCTGGTATCAGTCCAACACCTTAACCACTAAGCTACCCCATTCCCAAACAGTAAATTGTTTTTAAGGCACTTTATCCACATGGGCATTACAGTATAAATAGGAAAATACTTGATGAGGCCACAGAGTACACGCTTTGCAACAGACAGGGGCAAAGTGGTCATTTTAAAGCGGTAAAGTTGGGGTCAAAAAGGTTTTCTCTGCTGGGCTAAACACTATTAAATGCTTACCTACAATTACAACCTATTGTTCCATTACATTGTATTAACTTAGTCCTGATCGTTTGTTTCCATTTCATAGTGTTTTTCTCAGCTGCAATCAATCAGATTTCAGTTCCTATGTGCTGCCATTTTAATGTAAGCTTTCAGGACTAGTTCTACTAACTTATACTATACATGCAGAGGCAAATTTGCTAACTGGATATTATTCTTTAACTAGTAAGATTCGTCAATACTCAGTAAGATACATGCCGTTAATATTGAAGCAGTTTTTGAAATCATTTGCACATTTAGTTAATAACTGCCCTCACCTCAAGCTCAAATATGTAGGACGGCAGCTCCTTTAGGACATTCTCTGAGAAGTCCACCTCCTTTAAGTGTGTCTTCCAGAAAATAGAGATTGTGTCAGGGAGACTCTCAATCTGGTTGCATGCAGCTTTGCAGATTTTCTATGTGGAAAAGGAACAGTTTGATTACACTACAGAAGCAATGTAAAAGAAAAACAAAGAACGATAATAATATCTGATTATATAAGCAGCCATATAAATATGCCATTGCTAAAGAACACAGTGTTCCATCTCAACTTTAATCCTAAACCTTACAAAGAAAATAATGTGAACCCACCAGAGGACAGGCCCAGGGGTCCGGGAAGCGGCATAGTCTGTTTTTGCTGATGTTAAGGCTGGTGAGGGATTTGAAGCAGTGAAGCACCTGGAACGGAAGCTCAGTCAGGTGGTTATCAGACAAGTCCAGTTCCTGAAGCCTGCGTAGCCCAATCCAGTTAGTACCTGCAGAAGGAAAACACAGTATTTTGTTGTTATTCACTCTTTGTTTTGATAATAATCTTTTTACAGCATTTTATTTTGGAATGTCAAACAATTGACTGCTTTGGGTCTATTCACTTTTCTGACTTACAGTAAATAAACAGCTGATATAAACAGCTGATGTGTGTGTTTAGCCCAACCCATTAGGCCTGTCGATCCTAATTACACTTTACTACATCGTACATTATATGTTCTTCTAAATAAACTATTCCCAACTGTCTGTGTGTGTGTGTGTGTGTGTGTGTGTGTGTGTGTGTGTGTGTGTGTGTGTGTGTGCGCACAGTACCATTAGGGATGCTGAAAATAGTGCTGAGATTGTTCTTGGCTGCAAAAAGTCGTTGGATCTGATTGAGATGCAGCAAGCCAACCGGGAGACTCTCCATCTTGTTCTCACTCAGATTGACTTGGCATAATCTTCAGAGGCCACACATACACACAGAGCAGTGAAATAATAAATCATGCTGCATTACAAATATACACAGTGTCAGCCACCAATTGTACAAGTTCTCCCATTTAAAAAGATGAGGGAGGCATATAATTTATCTGAGGTATACCTCAACTATGAGACAAAGTAAGAAAAATAAATCCAAAAAATCACATTGTCTGATTTACAAAGAATTTATATGCACATTATGGTGGAAAATAAGTAATGGTCAATAACAAAAGTTCATCTCAATACTTTGTTATATACCTTTGTTGTTATAAATTCCTAAATCAATTCAGATTTAAGCATCAAATAATAACTTAAATGATAGCTTAGCACGGTCGCCTCACAACAAGAAGGTTCCGGGTTCGAATCCCGGGCCGGGGATCATGGGGGTCCGGAGTTTGCATGTTGTCCCCGCGCATGTTGTGAGTGAATGTGTGTGTGAATGGTTGTTTATCTATGTGCTGGGATAAGCACCAGCAGACTCCTGTGATCCAGAATTAGGGAATAAGCGGGTAGAATATGAATGAATGATATGTAGGTTTTATCATTTATATGTTTTGGGGTACATTAAAAACCACAACATTCACTCTACTGCACATCACATTTTGTTATTAGTCCTCTTTTTAGTAAATAAAGCCAGTATTAGTATCGCTGCACAGCTCAGTTAAATGCAAATAAAAGCAATGCATCTAATGTAATTTATCCAAAGGAGTTTTTTCCTAAAAAAATTAAACAAGGGATTACAATAAAAACCAAAACTTTTAACTTTAAAAACTTAATTTGGTGAACAACACTGTACCTGTTGCAGATGATCTCCTGAGAAGATTGCGGTGTGTATAGCTCTTTGAGTTTGTTGTGTGAGAGATTGAGTGTCTGCAAGCTTATCAAGCCCCACGGCACCACAGAGGGCAGAGAGCTCAGGCTGTTATGGGAAACATCCAACACTGTGATCCTGGAGGAAACATCCAGGAACCAATCCAACTCCAACCATGGCAGGTTTAATCCTGACCACTGAACGTTTACAGGCTACAGACAAGGATTCAAAAAGAGACAAATGATCATCTACCCGCAGTAAACTGCACAAAGAGGGAAACTGACAAACTGTATGTCTGTAATGATACTAATAATTAAAAGGATATAGGAGCAAAAAATTTTAATTCAAGAGAACACAATAGTTATTCAGTTATGTTATTATATGATAAATTATAAAATATATAATATATAGGAAAAAAAACTTTGCATGGATAAACACATTTTCTACCTAAAATACGTTCCTGATCAATTTTAGACTAGAACGATTCCTAGAACGATTCCTAATATTTGCTGTCTGAGGTATAAAACATTGTATTTGTACCTGCGTTCCAATTTATTTAATGCAATACTAATCTGCTAAATTAAGGGACATTAGACACGTTTAGTAAAATATAGAAGGTTACATTAGGTTGTGTGTGGTTGTTTAAGGTTGACATTATATTAGTTCACAGCAAATGCCTTGGTATGACTAAACCAGTGGAAAGTTTTAAACAGGCTCACTCGTTGCACTCTCCCGTCACTGCACACGTCCCTGTCCTCCACCAACCGCTCTCTCAGCAGCTCCTGTGTAAAATATCCGTGGTCCATCAACGTGTACGAAGAGAAGCAGGCTCCATGTTCCAGCAAAAACTTAGCTATCTCTTTATTCCCTGAACCAATAAATAAACAGGTATGAGATTCATTCGAGTCAAAGTCTCTACAACAGGAAGTGTAAGACTTTCTCTTGCACTACTCTATAGCCTTAAAGAGGAACTAATTCTTGTATCACCAGGATCAAAGAGGGAAAATAGGTAGTATACAAAAGAAAAATCCCCTATATGGCTTCAGATCAGATACAAATATCTGAACAGATACACAACACAATTTTGTAGCTAACACTTTTCAAAAATAATTGTAAGTTCCAATTTTATTTGTCACATACATGACTATACAACATTCCTAGCTTGAAAGGACGTTTTCATGGTTTGAGCCGCATCACTGCCAAGTCTGGCACTATGGGGTCCTTTAGCAAGACCCTTAACTCTTCCTGCTAGATGTGCGTTACCATAGCTGACCCGCCGCTTTGAACCAAACCTTCAAGGTGGTATTAGAGCTATAGTCTAGTTCTATAGACTAATATAGACTTTAATGTAGATTAAAGGGTCTGATTTATATCTCAATTAATCTTTTTCTACTGGACATTTCATCAGTTAACGCCTCAAGTATATTAGGCCAAGATAAGTCACTGATAGAAATCATGTTTAAAAAATATATTGAAGCTTTTTCATGAAACCTTTTTAAATGTAACTTTGAGTTTGGATTTAAAGTACCTGCCCTAGCTGCAGCATACAGTGGCAGGCCAGTAATCACTGCAAACTCATCACTGTGCAGGGCAAAGTCCTCTGTATCAGCCTGGTAATTGACAACCAGTATCTTCACCACCTCTAAATGGCCTTGCTGGCATGCTGTAGCCAACATCCAGTTCAACAGTTCTTTGTGGATACATGAAACTAAAAAAAGGTCACACAAAGATGGACATTTACTCTAAGAAACAAAACAAAATTAACATTTTAAGCTATATAAAATTTGTCACCCATCAAGTACAAACGCTTTGCTGCCCTCAATAATGGCCAGATGAAGACTTCTTTGTTTTAGAGGTAGTTGTCCCCCCCCCCCCCACTTTGGATACAGATGAATAATTATCCAAAGTTCCTCAAGTCTTCAGCAGGTCAGGTAGTACATTCTTACATGGAATGGAATCAAGCAGCTCTTGAACCACTGACTGATGACCGTAATGTGCAGCCAGGATTGCCGGGTTGCCTTCATTGGGTTCTTGAGAAAAATGGACCCGAGCATCCTTCAACAGGAACCGAACGCTGTCTTTGTCACCATTCTGACTGGCAGCACAGAGGAGCTCTAGCTACAGGGAACAAATAGCAATTACACACTAAAACTACATTAGCATATTAATCAGCTAACAAATATTAATGCAATGCAACAGAGCAGAATAATACATAATGCAAACATTTATAGAACACATATTGACACGTATTGACAAATAAATGAATAATAAAAGGCAGCATAAAGTCTTGAGCAGATTTTGCGTTTTCTCAATCTAATGTACATTAGATTGATTTCCAATTGAGTGAAAGATTATATATGTGTTATTCATCTATGTGAAGCATTGCGATAGACTAATGACAAGTTCGCGGTGTAGACCTATGTGTGCTGGGATAGGCTTCAGCAAACCCCCATGACCCCAAATTAGGGAATAAGCGTGTTATAAGATTAATTAATGTAGATGTACAGCTGACGTAAATCAACTAGAAAGCTTTTTAAATTTGTACAGTCCCATTCTATCCATAGACATATTTGCGGAATGTCCACAAGATAAATAAGATTGCCACAATTTATAGCACTTATAGATAAATAAAAATGACCTATAAAGTGCTAATACAAAATATTTCTTTTATTAATATTTAACATCCTCTCCATAAAATAGTTCTTAGTTTAATAACGCTAGCCGATTTGTTAAAGTCCATATAACCAAGGTATAATAAACCTTTTAATTGAAGTGATTTAGAAATATAAAAAAATAAATATTGATGAGCATGGGAGGTTTACTCCAGGTGCTCCACTTGCCTCAAACAGTGAAAACCTCCAGAAAGAAACATAATCAAGGAAGAGAGTGACCCCAAATTGGAGAATAAGCGGGGTATAAAAGGTGAATTATAAAAATAGAAATAAATTTTAGTAAAGAATTACACAGGATCCATGTACTTTTGACTGTTTTATTTGTGTGATCTGTCAGTAAATTACATTTATTTTAAATATGAAATATAGTTAATCTTTTGGCTTTCGTACCTGTGCATAGACATTCTTTTAATATAGTTTAAATCAATATTTGGAACGCGTAGTTCCAGTGAAGAGAAACCTTGATGCTAAACGTGTTAAATACCTTATAGAGACATCCTTTTTTCCTTCATTCATCTTCTTACTTGCTTATTTCCTAATTTGGGATCACAGAGGTCTGCCGGAGCCTATCCCAGCGCACATAGGTTGGGGTAAACCCCGGACAGGTTGCCAGCCCATCTCAGGGCCACACACAGATAAACAACCACTCACACATACATTCTCACCTATGGGCAATTTAGAATCATCAATCAACCTAATGTACATGTTTTTGGACTGTGGGAGGAAACCAGAGTACCCGGAGGAAACCCATGAAAGCGCAGGGGGACTCCACTCAGAAAAAGAGTATTAACTAAATACTGCTTTTAGAGTCATGAGCATAGTTAAAGATTTGCGCCTTGGAGAATTTGTGACGTTTTTCTGTTCAATGAGCTTAAAGATATTGATCTGCGCTATTATCAAATTTTGTGTACGTTTTTTGGATGGATTTATAATCTCAATGGTTTGGGGTTTCTGAAATATCCTTCCATAAGTAATTAATCTATAATAAACCAGCTCTCAGAAAATCCATGAATAATTATTAGCAGGAAAACCGCTTACTCAAAATAGTCTTGATTTGTTGACAGAAATGCTGACAGTGTTGACGAAATGATGATGATGACATTTTTAAAATATGTGCTTGGCAGCTACATTTCACACTGCTACACTGCTTTGTTTACTGCCGAGATGTAAATGGATTCCTCCATATTGATGTTTAATTGCTTGATAGAAAGAATTATGCAAAAAATGGTATTTTTGCAAACATTTTGCAAGAAATTTTAGCACAAGAGCGGTTATCTGAATCTTTCAAATGCATTTTGTACAAACAGATAAGCCGATTTTAGAACAATAACAAGATGTAGATTGATAAAAAAGTGTGTTTATATATCAATGCCTCCATACATCATCTAATGATTCATGATGAACCACTTTTAGTTTGCTGACAAAGCAAGGTCATTACACCCTATACATCATTTACAACTAATGTAGTCTAATGTCCAATAGAAGAAAGGGATTAACAAACACTGTAGGCAATACTATTTTTATATATCACTAGAGAAGGAAATAAATATATCTGTTGTCAGATTTAATTTGGTTTCTGCCTTACCATGTCTGCTCGTCCTCCGCTGTTCTCCTGGCAGGCGAGCCGGATCATATCTTGTGCTTTGCGCTGTTCACCTTGCCCGTACGCCTTGCGGATGTTTTCTAGGGTGGGTGACTGAGACAAGACAACACTGCCTGCTGCCGACTGCCTGGCTCCCATTTCTGCACTGCCTGTATCGGGGCATCACAGCAGAATAGTGGGTTAGTTCACAGAGGGAGAGATAAACTGGGAAGCTAAACGTAGCACTCAGCCCTGAAAAAGAGGCAGCAAAAAAATCAGGTCAGCTGCATATAGAATTCACAGACAATATTTGCAAAGCTTGAGCTAGAACACTACGGTCTAATTGTTCTGTGGAATTTTAGCTTATTTGTGCAGTATTATTAGAGCTACTGTAACTAGTGTGAGGGTTTGAGCTGGGAAAAATGTGGGAGGTTGCAGACAAACACACTTTCGGCTGCTCCCGAAAGTGTGTTTGTCT
>JAOTRA010059129.1:0-16500 GCA_026260255.1 Pseudolaguvia tuberculata | reverse complement strand
CACAGTCCAAAAACATGCAGATTAGGTGGATTGGTGATTGTAAATTGTCCATAGGAGTGAATGTGTGTGAATGGTTGCTTGTCTATGTGTTGCCCCGAGATGGACTGGCGACCCATCCAGGGTGTACCCCCGCCTCTCGCCCTGTGTGTGCTGGGATAGGCGCAGCAAACACCCGTGACCCCGGGTTCGGGAATAAGCGGGTAAGAAAATGAATGAATGAATAATCATTCGAAACAAAAAGTGGTGCCACCTAGTGGCCTGAGCTTAGTTTTGCCGTTGAATTACATGATCATAGCACAATTCTGTGTTAATCTGCATTTGATTAAGTAATTTTAGGTTGTGACTCCCAAGAGACCCAATTTCATTCTAATACTGTCTCATCTGGAACTGGGCAAGTGTCCATCTATAATGATTGTTTTATGCATCAATTTATCCAATTAATCTTTTTTAAAAAATGTAGAATTCAATGAGTACGAAGCAGGACAGCTTCATCTATGAAATGAATGAAGGCGAATTAAAAGTAGCCTCAAGCAGGTTCTCCACCAAGTAACACCACCAACTGTTTCTGCATGCTTTATTAACCTCCTTAAAGCAATTTGAGAACAAAGATTATCTGAGAACAAAAATTAATAGTTTGGAGGTCTAGCCTCCAAATCTCTGGTGCATATCTATATAAATAAATATATATAATTATAAGTAGTTTTTTGTTCTAGCTTTATCTTGGTCAGATGACCAAACATAAGGCCATGTTCCGTGAAGATTCCCACAGAATTATACTTTGCACTCACTCTTAGTGTTACATATATTCATTCATTCATGTTCTCACCCGCTTATTCCCTAATTCAGGGTCATGGGGGTCTGCTAGATACTATCCCATCACATATAGGCAGAGATACAACCTGGACAGTCACCAGTCTATCGCAGGGCCATACATATGTCACACAACCATTCACACACACTTACACTCCTATGGACAATTTAGAATCACCAATCAATGTACATGCTTTTGGACTGTGGAAGGAAACCGGAGAAACACCACACAAGAGAACATGCAAACTCTGCCCAGAAAGACCCCTAGCCCAGGAATCGAACCTGGGACTTTCTTGTTGTTAGGCAACCGTGCTATCCACTATGCAGCACCTAAATAAATAAATATATACATATATATATACATACATATATATATATATATATACACACACATACATATATATATATATATATATATGTATGTGTGTGTGTGTGTGTGTGTGTTGGTGAGGAGGTCTGGGATTCAGTCAGTGTTCCAGTTCATCCTAAAGATGGGGGTTCAGGTCAGGATTGTGTAGAGGACACTCCAGTTCTTCCTGGAGATCAGGGACTTTGCCATGCTGGAGAAATGCTGTTTGAGTTAGTGAAGAAAGAATGGAATGATACACCATCCAAAACCATTCGACACATTTGTGTGAGTGGGATTTTGTGAAAGGATTACCGTGTGCTTTTAAGGTACATGAATAAAAAGATTTTGCTCCTGTAGTAAGTGCTTCATGAATATTTCTCCAAATCTTGGTCGAGTAATTCATCTGTAGTTAAAGCAATAAAAGTGCAGAGAGGCTCTTAAGACTCTTAATTGTTATTGAATATGAATTACTGAGTCAATTTCATTCATTCATCATCTAGCCTACTTTTTACCTCATTCGGGGTCATGGGGGTCTGCTGGAGAGGCAGGGGAACACTCTGGTCTGGGTCACACAAGGACGAACAATCACACCCACACACACACACGCGCGCATTCAATTTTCTAAATCACCAATCGACCTGTACATGTTTTTAGACTGTGGGAGAAAACCGGAGTACTTGGAGAAAACCCACAAAAGTGCAGAAAGAACATGCAAACTCCTCACAAAATGATCCCTCACCCAGGAATCAAACCCGGAGCAAAATGGAGTCGATTGGGTTTACTGAAGTGTGTATGAGATTCAACCCTTGTGCATTAATGGATGTTGGGCAGATACAGTGAGCAGAGCAGCACGTTATGGCCGAGTGCAGGGAAGCGTCTGAAAGTTTCCCAGGCATCGCTGAACACGTTGTACTTGAGAAAGACTCTATGCTCGAGGCTGGTACGCGGGCCGACGTCACGGCTCATGATGTAGATCCCGTCGTTATGCAACGCGCAAGTTAGGTTCAGGCCTGACTTGGATACACTCGCACGCAACTGCAGCCACTCAGCTGTGTGCACGTTATACGACTGCACCGTCAACACGTCTTCGGCAGCGTTGGTCCTGGTACGCTCAGCACGCTCCAGCTCACGCGTGTAACCGCCCACAAGGTAGATAACATCTTCCACAGACAGCATCTGCTGCTTCCGAACGTGTGCCGAGCATGTATGCAACACAGACCAGGTATCTGCGGCAGGGCAGTAGCGCAACACGCTCAGGTTTCTGTCTGCCAGGGGAATAAAACGTTTGACCAACATTAAGTCCATAAATATGACTTTATCCTTAGGATAAGAGACAAGCACAACTTCCTGTATGCCGGAACACACACACACACACACACACACACACACACGTCAGTATATACACACCTCTGGCTGTGTATCCGCCCATGACATAGATCATACCCTGGCATTCACAAGCAGAGAATTCAGTCAAAGGATCCGGCATGGAGGAAACACCGGCCCACCAATCCTGTTCAGGACCATAACACTCCACTGTATTTAAACCATGTCCTCCTACAGCATACAGCTTCCCGCTCACGGCCACCAGTTTGAAGTTAGCCCTGATCATAAGCACAAGGTGAAAACAGAACAACAAAAGGGTTCGATTTCTTGTTCCTACACTAATTTGGTACCTTTTCTGGTTTAGAGGAGCAACATGAGTCCATTCGTTTCGACACGGATTGTAACAATGTGCTGCGGCGATCTCTTGACTCGCCATCCTGTAGCCACCAACGATGAATAGGTAGTTGTCAAGCACAGCTGAGCCGTACCCCCTGACATGTACCATATCTGATGGGAGATTGTTAGCCAGAGGTTTCCAGCGCTGCTCTTGCTCCCCGTAGCGCAGCATGAACCAAGGATCATCCTGATCTGCAAGGTCCAGGCAGGTGCCAACGAAATCCCCAAGCGCCACCAGTGTAGCCGTGCCCCTCATCCGCATCTCCCTGACCTGATCTCGTGATTCGACACTCAGTGTATGGAACTCTGGTCTACGAAGCATGGGATGGTAGTGACAGCTCATAAACTTGAGACATGCCATGTGCAGTTCATGCGTCCCGTATACCTCTGAGAGGTTGAAGACCTCCACACAGTTTTCCAGGCGGATTTCAGACAGAAGTAGCTTTAGGATGGGGGTCACTTGCAGGAAAGATGCTGTCTCAATTAGGTCCTCTAAGGTTTCATTAACCACTTGAACTTTAGAGGTGTTGATGAACTCCAGGACGAGCTCGAGACCTGAAACACTCAGTCCATGTAGCTGCACCGAATCTTCTCCAGCCTCCCGCATTCCTGAGCTGTACAGAGCCCGGAAGTAGTCGCTTTTCTCGATCAACTTGCTTTTACTCACCTTATACATCTTGTTCTCCATTACAATCTCGACAAGCTGCTCGGGAAACGACATGATTGTGCTTTTTCTTTAAGTTTCTGCGCAACCACGTTTCGCACCTACAACCATCCCTTAAGTCTATATATGGTCATCAGAACATAAATTCGCACGTGCACTATGGTTTAATTCCTGATTAAACATAACAGCTGATTAACATCCTATTAATATACGTTATTCTATTAAATAACTTTATTATTTAAACTTATTTATTGTCTATTCGAGATCTTTCTCACTGACTACAGAACTCCAAAAACGTAAAGAAACTGCCGCGCGACTTCCTGTTTGGTCAGCTGATAGGTTACGTCATTATACGTTATTTACGTATTTAATATATTACTGTTGGTTCTTATTTATTTTGCAAATACATATAAAACTTATAGTTTGAAGACACATGAAAAAAAAAGATAAATATGTGGCGAGGTCGATGACATACAAATAAAAGATGAGATGAACCAGCAGGGGGCGCTGAAAGTCTAACTACCGGTACATCATTCATTTGTTCATTCATTTTTTAACCCGCTTATTCACTAATTCGGAGTCACGTGAGTCTATTGTAGGTTATGCTAACGCACAAAAGGCGAAAGGCTGGGGTACACCCTGGAGAGGTCGCTAGTCCATCACAGGGCCACTCATACACATATGGGCAATTTAGAATTACCAATAAACCTGCTTTGGACGGTGTGAAAAAACTGAAGTACCCGGAGAAACGTACATGCAAGCTCAGCACAGAAATCAAACCCGGGACCAGCTTGCCGTGAGGCAATCGTACTAACCACTACTCTACCGACTAACTACATCATGCTTTGAATAATATTTGGTTTCCACTGGTCTGCTGGAGCCTATCCTAGCGCACACAGGAGGAGAGGGAGGGGCACACCTCGGACAGGCTACCAGTCCATCGCAGGGCATACGCAGACAAACAACCACCCATACACACAGTAACTCCTATGGGCAATTATAGAATCACTAATCAACCTAATGTACATGTCTTTGGATTGTGGGAGGAAACCGGAGTACCCAGGGAAAACCCATGCAAGGAACCCAAGCAAACTCTGCACAGAAAGACCACGGGACCTTCTTGCTGTTAGGCAAACGTGCTAACCACTACACCACTGTGCGCTAATTAATTAATTCATCTTCTTGCCCGCTTATTCTTTAATTCGGGTTCACGGGGGTCTGCTGGTGTCTATCCCAGCGCACATAGGGTGAGAGGCGGGGATACATCCTGGACGGGTTGCCAGTCCATCTCAGGGCAACACAACACAAACAACCACTCACTCAATGTTTTTGGACTGTAGGAGGAGACCGGAGTACCCGAAGGAAACCCACGCAAGCATTTGGAGAACATTGTTTGGAGAACAAACTCCGCACAGAATCGAACCTGGAACCTTCTTGCTGTGAGGCGACCGTGCTAACCACTACACCACTGCGCCGCCTGAAATAAATAATTATTAGACTAAAAATACAGGATATTTATATGATTGTAAATTTGCTTCTGCCTTTTGGGATAATTTGTATTTTTGGCTATTTTATAAATTTGGTATTAATAAAATAAAGAACTTTGTATATTTTGACTTATTCTGACAGGTTAACATGCATAAACGATTGGATGGACAATCCTGGTGCAGCCTCCACAATCTGGAGCCCACAACTCCTAATTCCATAAAAATAGAATTTCAGCAAAAACCCAGTTCCCGTTTCCACAGTCACCCTCCATGACACCCAGATGAGTCCTTTCATTTTGTGAGCAACATCAGGTCCTTCACCATGAAGGTTCAGCAGAGACTATATCTTCGGCAGCCACTAAAGAATTTTCACCTCCCTGTGAAGATGTTGGTGAACTTCTACACTTCCAGGTTTTAAATCCCTCCTCACACCCTCTATTAAAGTCTGGTGATGTTGCAGCCACGGCCAGGGACTAGGCCAAGCGGCAGAGTGTCATTCTGTCTACAGAGAAGGTTGCAGCCTTTCATCGCTCCAGAAATTGAACACTTGCAGGACCTGGAGATATGCAATAAGGACTGCAGCTGACTTCCTCTCACCCCGAGTCACACAACTCTCCAAACTCTACCCTCTGGTAAAAGGCTCTAGTCAGGACATAACAGGAAGAAAACCTCACACCATATAAACAGGTTCTTCCCCACTGCATTCAGCCTTGTAAACAGTGCCATAACCACACTGACACTCTATGACACTCAGATGTGTCTTTTCATTTTGTTGACAACCAAGCGTACCAAGAAACCTTACAGGACTCTCATGAATAATATTTTGAATCTTGGCCAAAAAATATGATGAAGATCCCTGGTTGCCGGTCACAGCTGATTCTTGATGCGGTTCTACAAAAAGTTCAACAGGACTTAACTTAAACTTGGTACTGATCCTGTCTCTTATCCTATCTGCACTGGGATAGGCCCCAGCAGACCACCATAACACCAAATTAAGGAGTACACGTGGGTTGGAAGATGAATGAATGAATTCTTTTTTGTTTTAATCTATTTTTTTTCTCCTTTAAACCGATCTATTCATATTGATGAATATAAATTAGTTATATATTTTGTTTAGTGTGTTGGATTATTGACTTTGTTAAGAGTCCCTATTATTATTATTATTATTATTATTGTTGTTGTTGTTGTTGTTGTTGTTGTTGTTGTTAAAAAAAGACTAAAGACAACTATTCACTTGCTGTTAAATTAGGTGATAAGAATTCCGGCCAAGAGATTTTCGATCCGTTGTTTCCGCACGGATTGAATATATCGACGGACTCTAGTGCTTTTTCAAAACGAATAGCAAGTCGCAGCATATTCGAATCAAACTCATTTCTCTTTAAATTAAATGGAGGAAAAGCCTTTAAGGGTGTAAGTATAAAGTTTATTTATTACAGAAAATAAAATATTTTATTGATTTATTTTATCCCCATATAATGATTTTTAGAGCTTCGGGAAGTCCTACACTAGGACGAGTCCTACATAACGAGTCCTGAAGTAAAGCCACGTGTTTTTATTAGGTTCAATTAAAGATTGAATGATTTGTTTTGTGTGTTTTTTAAGTCTTGCGTGCGGGGATGTGGAAGGCAGAATCAGCGCTTTGTTTAACCGAGTAAAAACGATCCAGAAAAAGAGCGGAGAGTTTGATGTAAGTTTGTTTTAAACACTACAGGAAAACCCAGGATAGCGGATTAATGCCACGGATTAATTAATGCCACGTTTATTTAAAACAACAACATTATAAAGTTAAACTAGTAAAATAAATTGCGAGGACCGATTCGTTATTGTGCTTGAATGGAGCTGTAATGAGATGAACTGTTCGCGGTCCGATCTCCTGTGAACACACGGACAGACTGTTTCACTTGATTCTAATCAAACACACCGGAAGTAGTTAATGAATCTAGTGAAGATCCGGACTAGAAACTGTGTGTGTGTGTGTGTGTGTGTGTGTGTGTGTGTGTGTGTGTGTGTGTTAAAAACTTCTTTCCCTCTTTACTCTTCCTTCTTTCTTTCTTTCCTTCCCTCCCTCTCTACTCTTCTTTCTTTCCTTCCCTCTCTACTCTTCTTTCTTTCCTTCCCTCTCTATTCTTCTTTCTTTCCTTCCCTCTCTACTCTTCTTTCTTTCCTTCCCTCTCTACTCTTCTTTCTTTCCTTCCCTCTCTACTCTTCTTTCCTTTCCGCTCTACTCTTTTTCATTCTTTATTTCCCGCTCTACTCTTCTTTCTTTTCTGCTCTACTCTTTTTCTTTCTTTCTTTCTTTCTTTTTTTCTTTCTTTCTTTCTTTTCTTAATAATTTTAAACGTTATTCTCCTATTACGGCTTTAATCTGATTTTCCTGACTACTATCCTATATTCTTTTAAAATTATTCTCAAAATATTGCATATATTTCATGTTTTTTTTTAAGCTGGCAGTCAGTCGATGGTGTTTCTCTTCCAGCTGCTGTTGTGTGTGGGAGATTTTTTCGGGACGTCTCCGGAGGCTGAAGTCGAATGGGAGGCGTATAAGTCTGGGGCTAAAAAAGGTGCTTCCATTTCAGCAGCACTTGATGCTGAAGAACTTTCTATTTATCTATCTATCGATCTTTTTCTCTATCCACTTTAGCTCCGATTCACACCTACATTCTTGGAGCTGCGAGTCAGGAGACGCTGAAATTTTTCCCCTGCTCAGATGGATGTGAACTGGCAGAAAATATCATCTATCTAGGTAAGTGTTTTCCCCCCTGGAGGTATTAATTTCCTTGAGGTCCTATTAGTTGTTTGTTTCTTGACCGTACGATGTGGTTATGATGATGTACCATCTTCCTCTCGCCTTATGTGCGCTGGGATAGGCAACCCTGTGACCCTGGTTTAGGGAATAAGCGGGTAAGAAGATGAATGAATGAAAAGTTGAATAATAAAGAGTGCTAAACACACTTGGGACATTTTTAAAATACTTGTGCAATTTATTTATTCATTCATTCATCTTCTTACCCGCTAACATGCAAACACAGCACAGAAAGGTTCCCGGCCTGGGAATCGAACCCGGGGCTTTCTTGTTGTGAGTCGACCGTGCTAACCACTACACCACCGTCTTCAGGTAGAAGAGGAGTTTTCACAGGCGCATCAGGTCTACAGGTGGCGTACGTCAGCGGTAGAGAGGCTCAGCAAGCGCCGGCACCTGCACACTGTTTCACCGCTAAAGATCTCGTCTCGCTCGTTACTCCCTTGGTGTCCAACTCAAAGTTTAAAGGGGTGGACATCCTCCTGACCTCACAGTGGCCTCGAGGAGTGTGGCAGTACGGGAACAATCCGGCAAGTCTCTTTGACTTTAGGCGTAACATCATCTCTCTCTGCAGATTTCTCGTACCAGATGTATTTTATTCCTCGCAGTAATTGTTGTCTCGTTATTTCAGGACATCGACACTAAGTTTTGTGGCGTTTCGTCTATCGGAAATCTGGCGGAAAAGCTGAAACCTCGCTATCACTTTGCTGGAACGGAAGGTGTTTACTACGAGCGACTGCCGTACAGGTGCGGAACGACTGATGACTACTTTCTCATTGTCTTTCCGTATGCTTGTATTCATTGTTTATTAACTTTCACAGGAACCATGTGGTCCTACAGGAGAACGCACGGCATGTCAGTAGATTCATCGCACTGTCCAGCGTTAACAACCCTGCCAAGAAGAAGGTACACTATTCTGTCAGCACCAAATGTTGTATTTACACTGCAGTTGACTACCAATTCTGATTTAGTGACTATATCCAAATATTTTAGTTCACGTATCCGATATCTGTATTTATACTATACACGTCTACCAATACAGCCCATGGTAGCTGTACTAATGAGAAAAGAAAGAAAAATGGTGCGATTAATTAAAAAGGTGTTTACCCTAGTTACTATCACAGCCACCGCTACTTATTCTTTCATTCATTCATCTTTTAACCTGCTTATTTCCTAATTTGGAGTCGCAGGAGTTTGTTCGAGCCTATTCCAGCTCATGTAGGGCGAGAGGCAGGGGTACACCCTGGACGCCAGTCCATTGCAAGGCCACATATAGATGAACAACCTCACACATTCACTTGTATGGGCAATTTAGACCCACTGATTGGCCAAATGTACATGTTTTTGGATAGTGAAAGGAAACCAGTGTACCCGGAGGGAACTCGAGGATAACATGTATATTCCGCACGGAATCGAACCCAGGACCTTCTTGTTTTGAGGCAACCGTGCTAACCACTGTGCCGCCCACCGCTTATTCAAAGTTGTTTGATTCTCGTTGACTGCTGAAAGTTTGATCCATCTTCTCACCCAGAGCCGATCAGATTTGTATACTGTTTATTTCCGTACAAATTGCAGCCGAGCGCCATATTCGACCGGTCCCACGTTGGGCTACATATCGGAATTGGATCGTCTGATACATGCAGGCGTAAATGCGACCAAAATTTATTTCTGTTGGAACTTGTGTGTGATGCAGAAATGTTCTGTTTCAGTACTTGTATGCATTTAATATTGTCCCGATGAAAAGCATGGAGTCCTCCAGTTTGGTCAAACAGCCCGAGGACGTCACTGAGAACCCATACAAGAGAGCGATGAAGGAGGGTGGACAAGAGAAAATGCTTTCTTCTGCTACTGCTGGAGAGGTGTGTGGGGGGGGGCGGGTTATGCAGCCTGGTGGGGACTTAAAACTGGATACACATGTAGGGATTTGTCATGGTGGGGAGCAAAATTGAGGTGCCCCTAGTTACAAATCTTGCCTATATGGTATTTTAGGAAATTCTGTATTAAATGTAAAATATTCCAGTGGGAATCAGAGCTTGAAGGCTGAACTTTTGTCGATTTAGGTGGAACCAGCATCCCAGTTCTTTTTTGATCTGGGACAGAAGAAGCCACAGCATCATCGGCACCAGCAACACCGGGGCTCAGGGCGAAAGAGGCTGTCCGAGGCAGATGGATCCTTTCAAAACAAACAGCCTCGTAAACCCCGTGAGTGCTTTCTTCTCAGCACATGCCAACTGTTAGGATGCCTTATTTCTTTACCCGGTCCAATATGGTAGCTCGCTGGTCACGGTGTTAGTGTTGATCAAAAGGTTGCAAGTTTAAGTCCCGATATGTGAGATATAGTATGGGGTGGGTATTAGGAGTGACCTACGGTTGTCTTATTTATTAAATAATTAAATCGTTGAGGCACCACTGTTGACTACTTGATCAAGACCCATAACCCTTCCTTCTCCAGGGACCCTGTACCATAGCTGAGCCTGCAATCTGACCCCAACCTTCCAAGGTGGGATGTGCAAAGAAAAACGTTTATGTATACGAATTATGTATACGTTTGATGGAATATTTATTCAATTTTAATTTATGATCGCATTTATTTGACAACCTCATCGCTGAATCCAACTGCAATTATTGCACACTTTTATTGGCCAATAGGGGGAGCTGTAGTACTTTACTCACTGTAGTACTTTACTCACTGTAGTTAAACTCGCCCTACAAGTTAATGACCGTGTTGGAGATGTTTATCTAGGAATAAAAAAAACTATTAAGTTTGAGTCTGTAAAATTGTGTTTTTGCTCTATTGTGCTGACCTCAGCTCAGCCCACTGGACCATGCTGGTTCTGTTTAGCCAGTCCCGAGGTAGAGAAGCACCTGGTCATCAGCATCGGGGTCCACGTAAGTTCCACATCATACATCCCTGACAGTTCAAAATAAAAAGCAGCATAATGCATTGATCACAAGCATGCATTTTCTCCTCAGTGTTACATGGCGCTGGCGAAGGGCGGCCTAACCCCTGACCATGTGCTGCTCCTGCCTATTGGACATTACCAGTCTGTGGTGGAGCTGCCCTCTGAGGCGATAGACGAGTTGCAAAAATACAAAACCGCTGTTAGGAATCTCTACAAGAGCCGTGACCGTCGCTGCGTTCTGTTCGAGAGGAATTACCGCAGTCAACATCTTCAGCTCCAGGTGCTGTGGCTCCTCCACCCTCACGCTGACATACTCGCTACCGACATCATGAGCAGTCAACAGTAAAAAGAAAAAAAGCATTAAACTGTTCATGCTTTTAACACGTGCATACAAAAAAGGGATTTGAGACGCGTGCATTTCATGCCACTGCTGTCAGGCATATCAGTATCACTGATGGAAGGGGGTGAGTTAGTTGCCGAAAAAATGATTTGTCTCTGCTGCAGCAAATTCATTCGTTCGTTCTTACCCGCTTATTCCCTAATTCGGGTTACGGGGGTTTGCTGGAGCCTATCCCTTTCTGTGCGGAGTTTGCATGTTCTCTCTGCGCTTGTGTGGGTTTCCTCCGGGTACCCTGGTTTCCTCCCACATTCCAAAAACATGCAGATTAGGTCAATTGATGATTCTAAATTGTCCGTGTGTTTCTAAATTGTGTGTGTGGTTGTTTGTCTGTGTTGCCCTGAGATGGACTGTCGACCTGTGACCCCGAATTAGGGAATAAGCGGGCAGGACGATGAATGAACTTACAAAGGAAGACAATTCTGTTCTGAATTGAGTTTAAAGTGTTTGTGTCGTGGTAGCTGCCTGTGCAGACAGGCCCTGTAAAGCCCTGGGGTCGGTCCAACAGCACCACGTAAATAAAATGATGTGAGCCTGTGACAATTCACTAAGTATGGCTGAGATCTGAGAGACTCTGGTTCTCGGTTGGTTTTCAAGCTCACCCACATCTTCGTCATCAGTTTAAGTCTGAGCAGATGAACACCATCTGTCCTGACGATCACGCAAGTCTGAGGGATTCATTCCCAATGATGACCAAACCACAATCTTGTTTTTGTTCCTGTCCTTAAATCAATTGCTTTACTATAGGAGTTCATTACATCTATTCATTACATAATAGTAGTGACCTAAAGTTTGATGCAACCTGTAACATGTTGTTTGCGGCATGGGTTTCCATCCTGGTGGTAGGTGGTGCCTGTTCCCATGGACACATGCAGTACAGAGGATATTAAAGAGGCATTTATGGTGCAGGCTCAGGAGCAGCAGATGGAGTTAATGGAGATTCCAGAACACACCGATTTGAAACAGGTAACCCAGTGCAATGCGGGATAGAACTGTACCACTTTTGCATAGCCAAATGCATGTGGTTGCATTAATGACTTACTGAAGACTGATACTGCCACCAAAATCACATACTACTGGATTGGAAAGTGCAACACTTTCAGTTACTACATACTTCCTGTCTGCAAGTACATTTTATGTATAGTAGGATTAAAATATGGATGTACTGAATCTGCCCTATTTTATATTAATATTCCCTAGTTCGGGGTTACAGGTATGCTGGAGCCTATCCCAGTCCACATAGGTGAAAGTCAGGGGTACATCATAGACAGATCCATTGCAGGGCCACACACGCAATTGCAACATCTCCTATGGGCAATTTGGAATCGCCAATCAACCTAATGTACATATTTTGGACTGTAGGAGAAAACCCACGTAAGCACATGGTGAACATGCAAACTCTGCACACCTGGGAATTGAACCCTGGACCGTCTTGCTGTGAATAGATTGTGCTAACCACCAAGTCACTGTCATGGAGCACAAATTGATTAGTTTAATTGCATGCTGTTAAGTGCAGTTTAACCATAAGGAACAATGAACTTTTGTCTAAATAAAGTATTTAAAGCTACTATATGCATATTTCAGAATCCAGGTGAAAGTAGTAGATCATCCTGATCTTTTTCATGTACATATATGTTAGCGCCCATTTAAATACCAGTTGGGCGGCATAGTGGCGTAGTGATTAGCACAGTTGCCTCATAACAAGAAGGTCCCGTGTTGAATTCCCATGCTGGGCATCTTTGAGTTTCCATGTTCTCCCAGCACTTGCGTAGGGTTCCTCAGACTACTCTGGTTTCCTCCCACAGTCCAAAAACATGTACATTAGGTTGATTGGTGATTTCTAAATTGCCGGTGAATGTGTTGAATGTGTGAATGTGCCGGTGAATGTGTTCCTGAATGTGTGTGAGGGGTTGTGGCCCTGTGATGGACTGGCGAACTGTCCAGAGTGTACCCCTGCCTCTCACCCTATGTGCACTGGAATAGGCACCAGCAGACCCCGAATTAAGGAGTAAGTGGGTAAGATGAATGAATAAATACCAGTTTTGGCATTCTAACTAGTATGGAAATATGGGATTTTTAAAATTCTTTTTCTTTCTATCCTTGCCCTAAAGATCGCTCCACCAGGAACGCCATATTTCTATGTGGAGTTGGATACCGGGGAGAAGTTGTTCTACCGCATCCGGAAAAACTTTCCCTTACAGTTTGGCAGGTAAAGAGTCTGCTTAGAATTGAAGTGAATGAAGATACGGTATGTTAACTATGCATATTACCGTGGGTGTGTGTGTGTGTGTGTCCAGGGAAGTCCTGGCGAGCGAGGCTGTTCTAAACATGCCCACCCGCTCCGATTGGAGAGAGTGTAAAAGCAGCAGGGAGGAAGAGGAAACACTGAGCAAACAGTTTCGTAACGAATTTCAGCCCTTTGACTTCACTCTAGAGGACTGATTTAATGTGATATGGGGTTTTTTTTTTCCTCTCACACATTTGGAAGAGTGATCTCTCCTGCCTTTGTTGTTTTTGTAGATACATTGTTTTTCTAATTTCTTTTACATTTTTAACAGAACTCTATTCTGCCAGCTTTGCATCAAAAACTAAAGTTTCCATAGACACATCATTTTTGCCATTTTAAATGTATTGATCATTCTGGGTTAATGAATGTTATAATAAAATTTCTCCCTTTTTTAAATAGTATTTCTATTCTGTAAATACTTTATAGCATACTTTGTCTTTTTTTATGTAAATAATCTCCATGAATTGATAATTTAATTAAATTACTGATGTCCTTTTGAATGTGTTTGACATGAAATAATATGAATGTTATGATCAAAATGATGTGCACCACTGACCATCACATCACCCTTGCTACTCTGTGTACAATTTAAATGTATATTCTTATTTTTGTTGTTACGCTAACCTCCAAAAAAAAAAAAAACCTTTCCCCAATAATAATTTTTGGGAGGTGGGTGTAATTGTAGGGATTTGGTATTATGAGATTAGATAGGAATGTTTGCGGAGGAGGTCTGGAATACAGTCAGTGTTTTCCCAGTTCATCCTAAAGGTGTTTAGTGTGTTGGAATTAATCAGGATTCTGTACAGGACACTCTGGTTCTTCTACTCCAACCGGAACCCAGCATGTTTTCATGGAGATCAGGGACTTTGTGACATTGTCACAGAGACATTGACATGGTGGAACATTGAGTCTAGTTTACATATTGAAATGTGAAAAGTGATGGTTTAGTGGTTAAGGCGTTGGAGTGATACTAGAAAGACCGGGGTTCCATTTTTTTCAGCACCACCAAGCAACCACTGTGGGCTCCTGAGCAAGACCCTTAACCCTCAGTTGTAAGTCGCTCTGGTTAAGCGTGTCTGCCGTAAATGTCACAAATTATTGACATAAACTGTGAAATGCTATTCCTGACTCAGATTTATATATATTTTTTAAATAATTGGGGAAAAATTAGAATAAAGTTAATTATAAAATTGAAATGTAAAGTTATATTAACATTAAAAAAAAATTTCAAGCAATTATGCACAATTATTTTTGGACACTAGGACAACAAGCAAGGCTGACTGGATTGAGGGACGGACGGACGGACGGATGGATGGACCGATAGATAGATAGACGGACGAATAGATAGATGGACAGATATGAACGGATACGCTTTTTAAAGAATAATAAATCTAAATAAAAAAAGATCAAATCTGCGTTTAAATTCTGACTACATTTTTCACTTCCGGGAGTGGGCGTGGTTAATTCCAGCGTCACATGTCACGTGTCGAATTCCGTGCGGATGTTTATTGAATAGTGCAGTGAATTGAATCTCTTGTATAATAAGATAGCGGCGGGTGGTGATTGCAGTGTTTATCATGGATGAAGACGGATTACCGATTGTGGGTTCGGGTGTAGACCTCACCAAAGTCAGTGAATCGAGGCTCGCCGGTTTTTTTCACCTACTTGTGTAACGTTAATGTTCACAGAGCGGCGTTACATTAACCCGCTTTATTCTCCTCAGGTTCCGGCCATTCAGCAGAGAAGAATCGTGGCGTTTCTGAACCAGTTTATTGTCCACACGGTCCGCTTTCTCAACCGCTTCTCCATCGTGTGTGAGGAGGTAGAACATCTTAAAGTTACCCCTAATGCTAACGCTAACCTGCTAATGCTAGAACGCTAATGTAAGTGTTAGTGCCAGAAGCTTTAAGTATGAACCGATACGATATTCGTGATCTACCGATACCGGTTCAGTTACTGAAAACCGTTATTCTGTAGCGATATCTAGTTAAGGTTTAAATAAAGATTAAAAACTATGTGACTGAATAAACATTTAAAGCAGTATCATTTATTTTATCTATAAACTATATTTTATACTTTAACTATATTTGTATATAGAGATGAATCGCCTCAAAACAATAAGGTTCTAGGTTCGATTCCGCAGATTCTTTTTGTGCGGAGTTTGCAGTGGGGGGCCCTGCACTGGACACACATTCACCCTTATATGCAATGTAGAATCACTAGTCAACCTAATGTACATGTTTTTGGACTGTGGAAGGAAACCGGAGTACCCAGGGAAACCCACAAAAGTACAGAGAGAACATGCAAACTCCGCACAGAAAGATCCCTGACCCGGGAATCGAACCCGGGACTTTCTTGTTGTGAGGCGACAGTGCTAACCACTACACCACTGTGCCACCATTACTTTGTATATGCTAAAAATAATTTTGGAAGGTTTCCACTTTTGATCGTAAGTCTAGGAAGAGAGAAGGGGATTATAAATAAATTGTTATTGATGTAGCTGATGTAGCTATTGATGTACACCACGTTTCCTGGTTTTTTTTTTTTAGGTGTGTGCCATGTTCAGTGCTTAGTGTTCTATTAACACTTATCTGTGTGCTATTTAGAAACTTTCCACTATCTCCTTAAGGATTCAGCAAATCGAAACCACTCTCAGCATCTTGGAGACAAAGGTAAGAGTTCTCGTCATGGAAGACTTCTCACCAGTCCATCCAATCAGCATCAGACTTTTCTGTCATGACTCACACAATTCATTCATCTCTAATCTGCTTGAACATCGGCAGAATCTCCAGGCGGTCGTGTCCGAATGGAATACCAATGTGTCTGCACATAGCGAACAAAGTCTGTTAGTTCCAGAATTCACCAATGTTGTTTATGTACACGTGGACCAGACAGGTCCAGAACTGGACCCTGTTTATTTCCATATCTATTATTATTTATTAAATAATATTATGATATATTAAATGCTGTATAAGGCATGTGTGACAGCAGTGAGGTGTGCGGTAGAAATGTCGGACTGGTTCAAGGTGAAGGTGGGATTGCATCAAGGATCGGCTCTGAGCCCTTTCTTGTTTGCAGTGGTGA
>JAOTRA010059122.1:0-16502 GCA_026260255.1 Pseudolaguvia tuberculata | reverse complement strand
TAAAATATATATTAAAATACACATATACCGCTTCTACCATGTAGTTAGATTTTGTACAAATGGATAATCAGAAACTCAGCCCATCGTTCTTAAGTGGAACTTAATAAATGCTAAAGGCAGTTTGTAACATTTAGAAATAAAAGTGAATCTTGGTAAAAGTATAGCATAAGAATAAACATTAAAAACATCCATGAGTTCAACATATCCAGCAATACATAAAAGTGAAACAACCCATTGTGTTGGGTCTGCTTCTACAAATAAAGAGCGTGTATGTGTGTCAAAGCACAACATCCCTTTTTTCTTGCTCTAAAGAAAAGGTTCATTGTTCACATTTGCTCTTTCACCTATTCAGTGTATCTATTCATTAATTATTCATTCAAAGCTACTGTAATCCATGCTAAAAAAATCTAACAACATTAACAGCATCTCTCTGTGGTAACTAAGAAAAAAAACTGTGAATTGTTTATGGCAGTTTGAAAAGAAACCAGCATGATATTTTTATATAAGCTTCCTTTTTTAAGGAACATGAACATCAATGGCAGAATGATAAATTATAAGCATTAGTATATTTTCAAATCTTTTAATCTCTAGGTTGATGAAAAACCGCTTTCTGAGTCTTTCCTGGAAATTATTACAGTGTCAGGATGACAACAATGAGTTTTTCTATTATTCTATTATTATTCTATTATTAACATATAAATTGAATTACATAAAAACAGTAATGCTCATTTTAATATGGTGCTGTTGACCCAATATGCCATTTGTAGCTCACCATTAAAATTATTTATAACCCCTTGAACTTTTTCACATTTTGTCACCTTACAACCAGAAAGTATTGACGTTGGCGGGGGCTGAATACAAATGCACCCCACACTTTTCTGATTTTTATTTGATTAAAGTTTTGAAAACCATTTATAAACATTATAATTTGGGTTCCACTTTACAATTTTGTCTATTAGGCCTATTACACAAAACCTAATAAAACACACTTAGGTTTGTAAAGTGCAAAATGTCAAGGGTTCAAGGGGTATGTTTAACTGTGTTAGACATCATGAGGTGTCACTCATGGCTCAGGTAGAGGGATAGATGTGCCAATACTGCTGCTCTCTAATTCTATGATATAAGCCTACTTCTTCAGATCCCTCTCGAGGTATCCCAATCATGAAACTCATCTCAGTATAAGAACACTTAATGGAACGTTGCTGAAAATGGGCCGCTTCCCATGGCTGTAATTAATATGATGTTAGAAGAAAAACTATAATCTGTGTGCAGGCATGTGCAGAGAGTTATCTGAAATGTTTAAAAGATTTAGAATGGGTGTTGAATAATGTATGTATGTCGGTCTAGCGCTGGATACACACCCGGCTCTGAAGTGTTGACATTGTCAGTCTGCGACGTCTGCGGAAAAGCAGATGCAGCACGCAATAGAGCGCTAAAGTGAAATACACCTGCTGTTCAGAAAGCTGTCTTCACTGCACGGTTTAGAAAACCAGTCATGGCGCCCTGGGAGGATTAGCCTCCCTTGCACCACAGTTGACCTATTGAAAATTGCTGGCCAGAACCCTTGGGAACTTTGTCCCTTCAGACAGCTTGGTATGGCACATTGTCTTTCTCTTTTTTCTCTTGTTCTGCTGTCTGTCCTTTGCAAGCAATTTTGCACTCCACAACTCATCTTGTGTAAGTGAGTAGACGGCTCAAGCAGTCAGTTCAATTGCTCTTCATGCGTACGCAGAAGCCTTAGCTGTGAAAACACTATAACCTTTTGAGATGAAAGATTTGGAGCTGTGATATGTGTGTAGAATGTGCTCAGTTTGGCAGAGGTAGAGAGGGCCACTATCTCTAAGTGAGTGTGTTAAGCAGCCAGAGAGATCTTTCAACGTGTTAAGCAGCCAGAAAGATCTTTCAAAGTGTTTTAATGGGAAGATGAAATCTTGTTTATGAACTGTTATGTTAAGACCTGTAATCTTTACAGGATGACCTTGGATCTCTAAATAAGTGACTAGATGATATAAAGGTATTGGCATTGGCAGTCCACTTGCCTGTTTGCTATTCTCTTAACATAATTAGTAGAAAGAAGAACACACAACAATGACTATGTGGTAGAGAAAAGATCAGAGCAATCTTTTGTTCTCAGTTTGTGGTTATTGCACTTCTGCACCGATGCCCTTTAATTTAACCTGCATCGGAAGAAATTACAAAGACAATTGTCCAGCCTCTGTTATAAGTCAGATGCTGAGTGAAAGGTTATTGTTAAATTATTGTCAGAATTTGCATCAAGACAGCTTCCATTATTTTAAATTCCAATTACTACCTTTCTGTTTTATTTGTCTGTCATCCCTATTTTGTAATTCAACCTGAAGATACTTTATATATATATATATAAAATCACCATTAATAGGATATGTAGGACTTATCTATTATATTCAGCAGGGCATGCAAGCCATCTTGGGAAAAATAAACAAAAATAACACAAAACAAAAACAATCTGGCTTGACATTTTAGCTTGATTATTATTGAGAGCTGCAATATCTGGTTAAAAAAGGATATCATTCATTTTATTGTATTCAATAATTTGTATTAATCATACAGTTCTATATGTTTCATTTACATTTACAGCCCTTGTCTAGAGCGACTTAGAACTGAGCAATTAGTGGTTAAGGCCCTTGCTCAGGGCCCACAGTTTTTGCTTGGTGGTGCTGGGAATCGACCCCCAGTCTTTTGTGTATCAGTCCACATCACAACCACTAAGCCATCACTTCCCATGTTTCGTATATATTTGCTTCATGCATTTTAGTTTATTAATTGAAATTTGACTACAGCAAATGCTTAAATCTATAGTGGCACAGTTTAAAACTACAGTAGTGTCAGCAATAACAGTAACAACAAGTTAATAAAAAAAGTATAATAAAAAAATAATAATAATGCATTCATTGTCATGCACTCTCATTGTTTTTGGAGACTTGACATGAATGATTCTTTAAGGACCAATACTAAATGGATAAAAAGCAGTTAATGCATAAGTGATGATATGGCATTTTCAAATAAATTGTTGATTTATAGATGTCTCGTTTGTTAGCATTTTATAACATGACAAAACAGCATGCATTGTTTAGAAGTGTCACACCCCTCCTCTATTACCATCACCTTGCCTTATGTTTCCAGACTGGGGTTTTGCTTTCTTTTGTGGGGTCATCGCATGTGTTATGTTCATGTGATACGGTTTGTTTTGTTTGTTTGTTCTTGCGATTATTTTTGTCCATGTGTTATGGCATTAAACTTCCACTTAAATTCCTAGTATGTGCATGGGTTCAATTTATCTATCTGAATTCTCATTCCTAATGCTTTACAAGATGAGGGAATGAAAAAAGGAAGAAAGATAGAGAGCCCTAAATCCACACTAACATGCCAATTACACAATCAATTAAAGTAAAATATTTGAACTCTCAGAAAAATCTAACTTTCTGAACAGCAAGTACAGTGTAGCATCTAATCTGAGCACTGTTTTATTTGGACATGACTGAAGGTGTTAGAAGAATATTGAAGAAATTTCTGCAATAATGAATAATTGAATAATGTTTCGAGTTAATTAAAAAAATCAAAATCACCAAAAATGTTCAAATCACGTAAAATGTTCAAACTGGCTGGTGTAGTATCAGTGTCAGGCATGATTACTTAAATTTTTGCACTATATAACATCATGTATGCATTATATAAGTTAAAACCTTCTTATTGCCGTGGGTTTATTATAAGAACCTGATTCTAAAAAATTACAATCTACTGCAATGTCAACATTTAAAATGTAGGCACTTTTACCTCAGAATCTGTACATAAAATCACAGACGTAAGTTATTGAGAGTTGTAGAAGAATTGTAATGTTGTTGAATGTTGTTTGAAAATGATTCCTGGCGAATAGGGCTAAAAGGACCCAACATTGTTTCAGTGAGACCACGCACCTGTGCACAATCTACATGGATAATGGTTTGCCAAGGTTGGCTTGTAACTGTCCAGCACACAGCTTTGTCATTAATTCCACAAAATGTCTTTTTAATTAAGTGGAACACAGACTGCACGCTAGATCGTAATACTGTTGTGATTGTAAATCCCCTTAAATTGGGAATACAAAAAACATGTCAATGTAATGATTAGTTTTGTGATGATTATTGTATGAATGAAAACTAACTTTTATATTCTACAACATTAAATTTAACCATAAACCTTAATTACATAACATGTTGAACAATGTTAAGAGTCTGTTTATATTTCTGCCTAGCATTTTTTGTATCAAAGTTTTAAAAATCTGTAAAATTATTTTGATAAATTTTTTTTGCAAACAATATACTATATCGATTTGCATTTTGAAAACAACTAAAGTAACTGATATAGTCTTTTAGTACTTTATTTACACCTTAAAATAACAATTTATTAGCAATATTACTCATATACAGCTCACTGGTAACACTGCAGTGAGCTGTATATGAGGGTGGAAGACTTGGGAGCCAGGCAGAATTTCAGCAGAGCCCCAGGCTCACTTTTATTTCTCAGAAGCTCATTTTAGTGCATTTTCAAAAACTCTATACACAAAAAAAATAAATGGAAATGCCTCTCAAACGGAGCATTCACTAGCTTTGCCATGTTCAAGGTCAAGATCACATGTATGCTAGTTTGTGTACATTTTGGCTCAAATCATGAAGAAGTACATTCATGCTTATAAAACATTGTCTCACCCTGGTGCCACCTTGCTGTTTTACTTTTAAAATACATACCACTAAATTACACAGGCCTTTGTTTGTATGTATGTATTTAATTTTTGTTTTACTATAATAAATGCAAGAGTTAAAATACAAAATACACTATAAATGTAAGATGAAAATAGAATAGGGTTAGTCAAACTTCTTCTCAAGAGATACACTGGTGTTCATTGCATACAACATATAAATACAATTTTTAGAATAGCTTTCCCAATATTTCAGAGAATGAAGTGTTTGGCATGCACATGTGCTGTCCTCTTAATATTCTAATTCTAATGAAATCTGTAAGGTGAACTACCACATATTCATTGTTTTTGCAAGAGTCTGAGATGCCCCAAGCAACACACAGTTATTTTATTCAAGCTGTCCTGAAACTAATCACAAAAGCTCACTTTTCCTTTTAAAAATTGAATTTAATTGCATGGTTGATTTTTTTTTTCTAAAAGCTGTCTGACATTTTGTTTTTTAAGACCACCGCCTGCCACTTTTAAATTAACATTCGCCACTGACTGATCTAGATTTAAATCTCAGGCCCTAAAGTCCCATTGTTTGTCTCTCTTCATTCATCATGCATCACTGCAGGAATTGTTTATTGTCTCCTCTACATGAGATGCAATCAGCTATGCATCATGGTAGCCAAGAGGAGACTGTTCTTTATTTCTAGAAAAAAGTATTTCTCAGTTCTTAGGGTTAGATATTTGGACAGCAATACCCGTTGCATTATTGTCATCTCTGTTTCCATCATTGACTGTTGCTAGATGGGCAGTGAAGGAAGCAAACTAAAGAATGCGCACATATATAGTTTTATAATGTGGAAAACCCATGAAATAAACATCATGTCTGGACAGCTTGACAATCATGACTGATTTCACCTCTGAAAGCTTCAGAAGCTCTTAGCATAGCTGATGAAAGGCATTTGTCTGAGACATCCTGTTTCATTGCAATATTTAGGTGCTGCATTTTGACTAGGTCTTATTGATTATTGGGTTGCTCCAAAGAGTTGTGTTCTGGGTCAGAGATTTTACAGAAGCCAACAAACTATTTCCATAAGCAAAGCTATTTAAAAAATAGAACACGATGGATAACTTTATTTTTATAGCATTGTGTGAAATGTGTTACTCACATGAATGTGCCAATAAGTACAGTTCATTCATTCATCTTTGAATTTGCATACTCCCTAATTTGAAGTTTCAGTTGTCTGCTGGTTCCTATTCCAGCACACTTAGGACGAGAGTCGCCAGCCCATCACAGGTAATTAGTTATTTTTCTTTATTAATATATGACAGTTCATATATGTAATTGGTTTTCAAGTCACATGACCTGTGCACAACATGGTGGACAAAGAATTGGCCAGCATGGCAGATTATGGTCACTGCATGCTGAAACTATTTTTCCTGCAATTCCCTTATGTTTATTGGAAACTTTAATCTGTTTGTGTTTGCATGCTTTGCATTCAAAGCAAGCATTTAGAAAGCGTTTTGATAATTCAGTGCAAACGTACAAGCAAAAGCCAAACTCCAGAATTGCAAACCACTTCTGTAACCTAGTGGATGATTTTTCAATGCTGGGTGAGCAACTTTCTGTTTACTCCATTTGGTGTGTTTGTGTGTCTGTGTGCATACTTATGCATATCTCAGACAGTCTCTGTTCAGGATCAATTGGGTCTTACGGTGTATCTGCTGGAGCCTATCCCAGCGAACATAATGGCGAAAGGCAGGGGTGCACACATACACATACACAAATACCTTTCTTTCTTGAAAATTAAAAATTAAAAGGTTTGCTTAATACTCTATCAGTTTGATAAATATAAGGAATATATACACAAGCTGCAATGGACTCTTTGCATGAACAGCCCCATCATAGACAGTTCAGACAGTATGTAGAACCACTGGCAAAACCTCTTTAGAAAAGCAGGAAGACTTCAGACTCTGTGCTGATCTCTATAGAACTTATAATGAACAAAAAGACATATGATCCTATTACTCATATAACAATCTAGGTACTAATTATATAACACTTATATAAATGCAAAAAAATGGTTAGAGAATCCTTGAATGACACATTGTTTTCTTTTTGTACTCCTGAATATATATACGGCACAAAAAAGGCCACATTGATGTTAACTAATAGGTCTTAGCGCTGAATTCAGGAAAGCTTCTATTTACATAACTTTAACCTGATCACTTTAGTGTTAAGTGTTTTATTTATAAACAATTGACTATATTAAAAGGCTGGTAGAGGTGTTAGAAGAATATTCTTTGTAGCCCGCATTATACCATATAAATAATATTGAATGGCATTTATGTCACTGTCAGATAGTTACAGTCTAGCAGTTAATTAGACTGTCAGTCTGAGTGCTACTTGTCATGTGTACTGTTTGTCCTTCGGTATGAGTTAGAGTGTATTTTGTATCGCACATCACTCAGTCGCAAATCTTTCTCACTTCTTTTCTAGTTGCACATTCAATGCACTACAGGTCTCAGTGTTTGTCTGCGTAGTTAGTACCATAATTGGCCTTGTTGTAATTGACACAAAAAATTTTGAAGGACATACAATTGTTCAAAACACACATTCCAGTTAAGAATAATGTTTTTAAATGTTGACACCTTTGGCAACCATTTTTGTAGGTTTTTTGTGCAAAGAGCGCTTAATAAAAATGAGAGTATAAAAATCAATAAAGCAATAGCAATAATGACATGATCAGGCTACAAATTGCTTTTTACTTAATTATGGAGCACTGCCACTACATTCCTGTTGAACAAAATTACATCATCATCATGTGAACTTATCTCAAAACACACATTTTGAATGATAACATTTGAAGATATTGCAATCACTGCTTCATGATTTTAACAGTAGAGTTGCACAACATATTTGTATGGTCTGTTGCAGTGACATAACCACAGAAATGTCATTGATGTCCACAGATACTCTGCCACTACAAATACCAAGGTTGCATGAGACATTCGAACACAATGCCAAGGTTTCCTGAAATTTTCCATCGCAAAGTTATTTGGTGGAAATTTGTATTTCATTCAATTATTCATCTTCTTACCTGCTTATTCCCTAACTCAAGGTCACCAGGGTCTGCTGGCGCCTATCCTATTGCACATAGGGTCAGAGGCAAGCGTACACCCTGTATGGGTCACCAGTCCATCTCAGGGCCATCCACAAACACATTTACTCCTATGGACATTTTAGAATCATCAATCAAGTACCCGGAGGAAACTTCACGCAAGCGCGGGGAGAACATGCAAACTCCGCACAGAAAGATCCCCGGACCTGAATCGAGCCCGGCGGCCTTCTTATTGTGAGGCAAAATTTGTATTTAAAATATGTCATTTAAATTAAAACCCCTTACATGAAGAAACGATAAGACGGGAAAAAACAGTAAGGCGTGAAAAACGGAAAACATGAAAAAGCTTAATTGTGAATCATAACTGTGTCTTCTATCATACATGCAGCGAATCTTTTCTAGCCCTATGGAGTGCATACTCTTCATAAAGAGGTTATCAATCCAGCACCCATAAAGACACAGGAAATACTAGAAACAGACACTAGAAAACATTCCTTTACGACACTAAAAGAGAAAACTGAAAATAACCTACATTAAATATTGTTCACTCTTAAACGTTATAATAAAATTGATTCACAGCCAGTACATTTCAGTAGCAAAATATATTTTCAATTACAACTATACTGAGCCACAAATGTGAGTTATTACTAATTTGATGGATAAATGGCTAGCAGTATTGTCTCCCAGAAAACAGGCCACTGGTCCCCAACAGGGTACTCCAGTGTCCACTTACAGTTCTAAAACATGTCTGTTAGGTTGTTTGGTGATTCTAAATTGACCATACGAGGGAGTGTCTATGGTTGTTTGTATGTGTCCGTGGACTATGGTGATGGACTGGTGACCATGGTGTGACTATGGGGATGGACTGGTGATCATCCCTGCTTTTCAACAAATGACAGCTGACCAGACTATAGCAGATTGCTATAGATTGGATTACGAAAAAACCTATTCATTTTAATAATTATAATATATCTTCTATGTATATAAAGTAATGTCAAGGCTGCTGTTAAATGAATTCATGTACACGCTCTGACCAATCAGTATGATTTAAATTTACATATATATGGCAGGTCTGATGACAGGCTTTTCACTGTTTTGTGTGTTCATATGCTGTATGTCATGTGTGGTTACAAATGCTTTATGTTTTCAAAGACTGTGCTGTGAATGTGCAGTGTTTTGAATAAGCACATAATAATTTAGTTTGCTAAAGAGGTTGAAAGACCAGCCTCTCCCTCTTTTTGCCAATGGCATTTTTAACAATTTGGAATTTTTTCATATTTGATGCAGCTAGTGAAAAGTGAAAATATGTTTAATTAAACCTTCAAAGCCATGTGTGCATATCTGTGAGGACAGGAATATGAATATATATGTTGCAGTTTTATTAAGTTCAATACAACAGGCAAAGGTCAGTACACAGTAAGTAATAGTCCAGGCAAACAAATCCAAATCAACAGGCAAAAAGACGTAAACGTAATACAGGCATAAGTAGACAAAACAATTAAAACACTTGGTATGTGTAAAGAACTTAAGGAGATGGGATCCATGATGCGGGGCACTCTTTAATAGAACTCAAAACCCTCAATAAACAGAAAGCGAAAGCATAAGGCGATAAACCACACGTGACGAGAAAGGAACGGTCACAGACCAAAACATATGAACAATACTGGTTATCGCCAGACCAGGTACACACGTAGACTTCAATAAAGTATGATCCTGTAATGACCTTAAATAATGCGTCATCGCCCTGGCAACCGGATTGCCAGGACAACAACGCTAAACAAGGGGGAGGAGCTTTGTCAGACTCCTCACAGTATGTCTTACAAAAACAAAAAAACACTTAAAAAGAAAAGCAAACCGCTACAGACGCCCTTCAATTTTTATTAGTTATATTGCAGATAATTGGTAAAATCATTTAAGTTCTTTTTTTCCTCAATAATGTACACACAGCACCCCATATTGACAGAAAAACACAGAATTATTGACATTTTTGCTGATTTATTTAAAAAATCCATGAAATTGAAATATCACATGGTCCTAAGTATTCAAACCCTTTGCTTAGTATTTAGTAGAAGCACCCTTTTGATCTAATACACATGTTATTCTGGATTTGGGGATCCTTTGCCAGTCCTCTTTGCAGATCCTCTGCAGTCTCTGGAGAGATGCTCAATTGGGTTTAAGTCAGGGCTCTGGCTGGGCCATTCAAGAACAGTCACAGAGTTGTGTATTTACTCCTTCATTTTTTCAGTTGCGTGCTTAGGGTCATTGTCTTGTTGGAACATAAACTTTTGGCCCAGTCTGAAGTCCTGAGCACTCTGGAGAAGTTTTTGTGTCCAGGATATCCCTGTACTTGGCGCATTAATCTTTCACTCAGTTGCAACCAGCTGTCCTGTTCGTAACAGCATGATGCTGCCACCACCATACTATTGCTGTTGGGACTGTATTGGACAGGTGAGAGATCTCTCTGATGCTTTGGAAGCTGTCAGTGGACCATTTGCTGTAAGCTACAAATAAGAAAATGCCAAGAAAAGCCTACTAGAACAGCTGAATTTTATTCTGGGTTAATCAAATCTGCTTTAAATGATGACAGATGTGTATTGACGCCTATTTAAAATGAGTCATAGTGTGATTGTTTAATTTGAACACAGTTATAAGAGGGTGTGTGCACTTATGCAACCATTTTATTTTAGTTTAAGTTCCCCAGTGTGTAGACTATTTATATATATATGTGTATCTAAATATATCTATGATTCTGTAAAATGAAAACCCATCAGGAAAAAGGGGACTAGCTATAGACTGGGATTTTCTGAACAATGATGACAGTAGAAATGTGATGTAAGTTTGCTTATAATAAGAAAATGATTTGACCCCGAACGAAAATAAATGTGTATTTTGGGTTGCAGCCAACATTTTTATAGACATGTTTTATAGAGCATGATGCTTCAAGTGGCGGTACAGTACAGAGCTTGAGTTCTGCACAAATGTGAGACAATCTGGACATTTGGATTAGCAAACAATATTGTAAATGAACGCAACACATCAGTGCACATAATAGATTATTAAGATTTTGATGCGCCCTTGAAAAAAGCCATTTCTGCATTTCTGCAACTTCTGCATTTTTATAAGTTTCAGTTTAGTCTTGCACACCTCCCAGCCCAGAATTTTCCTTTCATAAAGTCTGTCATTAAATTTCGTACAACTTTTGCATCACTTGCATCATTCATGAGTTGGCATGATGGATGTGTTTACTGTTGAGCTTTATTGTTTCAGTGCTAATCAATCAAAAGTCCCATTGAATGTGTGTGTGGCAATCTTGGCCTTGGTGCTCCAAAAAAGATATCCTGCTCTATATAAACAAATTTCTGATGATCATTTTGCTTTGTTTTCATATTTAAAGTATCAGCATTTTTTCAGCACAGATCCATAACTAAACCTGTTGATTAATTAATGTCCACAGTGTTGCCTTAAAGGTATAAAGTACCAGATCATATGTACAGTTTCTGTAGCTTATTGTTTACCTAAACAATGTATTTCATTAACATTCAGACACAGTTATAAAGAACGGCAAGCAGCTGTAACTTCTCTGACTGCTTGATATTCAGATCATATACACAAGTACTATTCTACATGCTCATCTTGAAATCTACAGCATCACAACTGTGTTTTATATCCTCTGATTTATTAGCATATGCTTGAAAGAATCCTTTGTGCGCAAGAGTAGTATTTGTCAGAGAATAGTGATGCATTTATGTGGGCCACTGTGGAGTGCAGTGTTTTTCTTTAACTCCCTGCCTGAATTAATTATATTAATTTACATTTTAGAAAATAATCTGCAAATTGGTCTGTAAGTCAAAGTGGAAATACTGTTTCATTCTGTTTGCATAATGACTTGTCAGCTATAGTGTTTGACAATTTTTCTTAAAAAAAAAAATCCCAAACATGTGCTAGCCCTCTCCTTCAAGTATATCTTTTCTGCATACAGCTGAGTTTATTCTGATGCTGTTTGAACGTTTTATGAGCTGTTTTGTAAGTTACATTCAAACAATAAACACACTTAATCAAGTACACATCATCCTTTCATGTGATAAGATTTGTCACAAAATATACTGTACAACACAAAGTCTGACAAATTAAGTTGTTAGAATGTTTTAATTGTTAAGATATTTGTAACGGACACTGGTCACCACACTAGGGTGCCCTTGCCCGAATTAAGTAACTAATAAGTTCCTGTTCCTGATGAAAGGGCGAGTGTTTAATTTGTGTTTAATTCTGCCGTAGTGTCATTAAAACATGGACCCGACTAAGCCTAATGCCTCACACTATGACAGGAACTCCAACTTTCTTTCATTTACAGCATACTTTTCTGAGCTGGTGATAGTTGCCATTTTAGAAAAATAAGATGAAGAACTTAATGTAAAATGTAATAAGTTTGAAAATCTATGAATCTTCAATGTAAGTTGAAGAAGTCAGTAATATTCTGGTAGTTTGCACTGGTGGTTTTCGTTTTGTTCACAAATGGATATTAAAAGACTCCAAAATTAATATACATTTATTTATATGAATCATCTATTTAGCAATCAGTTAAACAGAAAGTCTCAAATAGTAAGCAGTGTTTGAGATCAAGAGTCATTTTTATATGTGCTGCCAGTCAGTAGAGACTTCGCAGTTCACTTTAGAGTCATTTAGGAGTTAAATGCATTTAGGAGTTTAACTTCTTATCACATGCAGCTTTGCTGACAGCTTATTGGACTGGGGATTTCATGGTAGAAAAAAATTATCTGTAGGTTTGATAACAAACTCATATGTTGTGAGAGTACATATATATAAAGCGATAACCTAATATGCACACATTATTTGACGTAAACAGATTTCGTGTTCTCAGTAGATACAATCAAATAAGAATAATAGTTGCACTATCTTTACTGAATTTTTTATTAGCCTCTTTCTCCCATTCTGCACCAGACACCATAAATAAAACAGATCACTGCAGGTTTCCAAAGTGTGTGGACCCTTAAAGGTGACTACTGAGATATTTTGCTAGCTAAGGCATTCAAAATGGTTGGGTGTATGTTCATTGATAGGGGTGTTGACATCTAACACGTCTGAGTAATGTCCTGTCTAATTTTTTCTAGATATTTGCAGTTTTACCTCAACCTCAGTAAGGCAAATCATAAATATTGCTTTGTTCTTGAAATATCTAAATGGCTTCCTTATTATTGCCTTTAGAATTAAATATGGTGTAAATATCAAGGGTTCATATGTCATCTACATTTGGCATAATATGCACTGAATCAATAAGTGAATGATGGGCTCACTGTTGTAACATTATTAAGAAGCAAGTGACATTTAGTTAGCTTAGAATACAATAATTACAATCCATTTTTCTATTATTTTAATATTTTCAAGTTTTCAAGTATATCAATAGTTAAAAAAAATACATAACTTGCAAAATAAACCAGTTAGAAGATGAATAAATGAATGAAAAAATATTGGAATATGAAATATTTTACTACAAATTATTAAAAATTATAAACTTTTCTGAATGTTTTCACCTTTTAATTTTATATTAGTTTATATTTAACTATTTATTAGTTTATATAATAACTGTTGATATGAAATCACTTAGTGCTGAAATGCCTCCACTTGTCTGTCTGACTTTCACTGTCATATCTTATGTTAATACCTCAACCTCACATTTTGATGCCACTTTGGGGATCAAAAAGATTTGAAGGAGTTATTTATTTTTTGTTGATTTGCAATTTGTAATTCACCCTCAATAATTTTTTATCTATGGGAAAAATAACAACAATTCTAACTTTGTTTTTAGTTCCTACTCTTTTACTCCTGTGCTTTTTTACTATGCTTATTTAACCATAAGTTTAATGCATTAAATACACAGCGGTATTTAATATTACAGAGTGTAATATGTAAAGACAAGTGCTTTACAAAAACACCGCACTTTGACTTTTTTTACACCCTCATGGAACAAAAAAAATCCCCCAAAAGGTGTACTTGAGAAATTACATGGTCTATTCTTTCTTATAGAATCTATGATTACCTTTTCTCTGTTTTATTTACTACCTTTGGCTGTCTGAATATTGATTTGATTTACAGTGTAGTTGTTTACCTGGAGGCTTGTCTTTTAAACAGATTCGCCAAGTCTAGTGACCTTCTCTACAGCTCAACAGAGATAACAGACCAAAAGTGAGAAATGAAAGTAGCGACGTGTGACGAGAACGACCTTGGCATTTCACTCAGTTCAGAATGTGGCCTAATAAATATGCGCTGAATATGTGGCAAAATTCCTACGAGTTAATCTTAGGAAGTTTGCACATTACAAACGAAAGGCTCCTTCTGCACTCAGATGCAATCAAATATTAGGCTGTGTGGGCTGGGACTCTCTTAGCGAGTGGTTTTAATAGCTGAAAGAGCACCAGCCTGCCTGATTACCGTTGATTTTCCCTGTGAACATTTCCAGACTCTCTATTTGCTTTGATAGTTGCAGTGGCTGAGAGCACCCTGGGAGATTGAAATTACATCTCCCTCAGCGGGAGGCTTTGTTGGAAAGGGACACCGGGGTGATGATAGCTAGACTATGCTACCACTATCAGACCATTTTTTCACTGATGATACACACTAGAGGCATGCATTATGAGACAATTGTCAGGCTGTCCAACTAGCAAATAAATCACAACGGTCCATTTTCTGAATACTAAGCTTATTCTTCTTTTATAAAATAAGGGCTTCTTCCAATATTGTATTTTAAATCTAGCATTAGTCTTCTGCATGCTTTAGTTATCAACTTTAATAACAAATTATTCTGTGATCTTTAGGATAGGATGCAGATTTAACTTCAGTTTTCAGTCCAAAATTTCACTAAACAACACCTCAGCTGAGCCTTTATTATACAACCCATTTTTATTTTTGACTTACTGCCATATCATAAACATTTATTGAATGAAACACTTACATAGGATGCGAGTCTGTACTAGCAGTCTCCGTCTCATCGCCTGAACTAAATACTGTTTTTTTTCTTTTTTACATTTAAACACAAGTCTCAAGTAAATGCTGCTTAATTCAGGCAGTTTTGCTTTGTTAAATTTTATTTTATTAGTTTGCTTTATTAGTGTTAACGTTTGAACAATTTCCAAAATTTTCATGTAATCTAATCTGTAAGTGATTTTTGATTTGCTGCCCAATGTGATCTTTGCAGATACATAGATAAGCCAATGTTTATAGGAATATAGGAATATAAAGACATTGTCATACTCAAACTTTTACCAAACCCCCGCATACACCTACTGGCCATTTTTTGTTTACTTGTATATTTGCTCATGTTTGCAATTATCCAGTCAACCAATTGTGTGGCAGCAGTACAATGCATTTAGTTATAAGGTCAAGAGCTCCAGTTAGGTTCACCTTCAAACACTGGATGGAGAGAAAATGCGATCTAGGTTATTTTGACTGTGTTAAGGTTATTAATACCGCAAGGACTGGCCTGTGTGGTACGCACATTACTAAATTTCTCTTACTTTCTGTCATGAAATCATACAGTTATATGATATGATATGAAGAATATGTATGTTTTAGCACTGTAGATAAAAATGCCTTGTTGATAAAAAAGAATGGCCAAACTGCTTCCAGTTAAATCATTCATTAAAATTATTAATAGATTGAAATTAAACAGTTTGGTGGGTGCCAAGTTGGTGTAGTGATTAGCACGGTTGCCTCACAGCAAGAAGGTCCCAGGTTCATTTCCCAAGCAAGGGGTCTCTTTTTTCTGTGCAGAGTTTGCATGTTCTCCCCACGCTTGCATGAGTTTTCTCCGGCTGTTCTGGACCAAAAATATGTACATTAGGTTGATTGGGGATTATATATTACTCATAGTAATTTACACACTCATAGTGTGTGTGTGAGGGGGGTGTTTAGATCTTTGTCTGTGTGGCCCTGCGATGGACTGGCAACCTGTTCCCTGCGTTTCACCCTATATGTGATGGGATAGGTTCGTAGTAGTAAGAAGATTTCAAGTAATCGCATTCTTGGGCTAAACTGGAATACTGAACTGGATTAACTGTCAATGCTAAACAGGGGCGGTATTCTACATTTTATGCAAGGCTTAAGGATTTTGTATACCCACTGTCACTGTTTAGTTGAATCACAAAACATTCCTGTATTTTGCTCTTAAATATTCAAAATTTTTTTTATATTCATAAAATAAAATCTACAAAAACTTGTATTTAACTGAAAAAATCTGTCAGCAGTTTGACGACGCTTAAAACTGTCTTAGTTTGTGTTTTGTTTTGTTGCAGAGCGTATTTGTTATATTTAATAAAGAGTGACTGCAAAATGGATCCGTCTCTGACCCGGTCGTGACAGAATGACACGCCCAATATGGATCCAGCGGTACTCGAGCGGTGGGGTTTTATCGCCGTGCTGGCCCCCTCACTAGCTCTGCTGCGCTCCGTTATAGCCCCGCCTTTGCCTGTGGAAGCACCAGGGAAATTTAATGGGGATCGCGAACATTGTCCCCGTTTCGTAGAGCAATGCCGAAAGTATTTTTTGGGTCACTCTCGCGCTTTTTCCTCCTCACGCCAGAAGTGTTCGTTCATTTTTTTGCGCTTGGAGGGAAGAGCGTTGGAAGCAATGGCCGCAATGTGGGACATTGACCTGCGGTTTCACTG
>JAOTRA010059113.1:0-16504 GCA_026260255.1 Pseudolaguvia tuberculata | reverse complement strand
TATATATACATGGATTTGTCTGCCTGCATCACTGTTATATTAAAGCTTGGTATATATATATAATTACACATACAGCACAGAATATAAATGTGTCTGTTTGCTGAGGTAGTTTTGTTCAGAGTAACATTAACCTAATATCTATTTTTTCTGATTTTCTCTTTACTCTTGCCAAATGGTTCAGTCAGAAAGTCAAGGGTCCTGTTGCAGAGAGAAAGAGATGTTCCGACCTAGCTGAGGAATGATTGTGTTGAATGCTGAATTAAAGTCTATGAACATGAAGAGTTTGTATGCTAGTGTCCTTATTGTCCAGATGTGTGAGTGCCAGATGGAGTGTTGTGGAAATGCCATCATCAGTGAAGCAGTTAGGACTATATGCAAACTGTAATGGTTCCATTGTGAGGGGCAGCAAGGTCTTAATGTGCCTTCTGTTAAGCATCTCAAAGCATTTCATTGCGATAGGTGTGAGTGCGACAGGACGTCAGTCATTGAGGCAAGAGATTGTCTGACAATACTACTAGTTATCATTCATTCTTGATTATTTGCACACTAAAACAAAACCATTATCAGTCTTATTTTATTTTTCTTTACCCTTCTATAATTTTTAATTGTATCCAATGTCACATGCTGGTACAGAGAATAAATAAGTGCTAATGTTACTTGTATTCCTGGTGGCCACATGAGCTTATGTCTTGGACCAGTTCTGATTTGAGCCTTTCTATTGGTGCTGAGGCTTTTATTTTTCTCTTTTTCAACACAAACATTGCTTATTACTTTGCTAATTATTAATCACAGTAACTGCGTTAATAGCAAACTGTTACAGACTGTTACAGACAAAAATGGTTTAAACAAAGTCTGTAATTTCAGTAGAATGGGCATGGTTGGTTTCTGGTGCCCTGCATTGTTGGTCTGATTTCAACCTTCACTTTAGCATATTCATCTACTGTTGAAAAAACACATTTGTATAAACCTGATTCCAAAAAAGTGTGACAAATGTACAAAATGTGAATAAAAGCAGTGATGTGGAAATTTCAAATTTTATTCAGAATACAACTTGGATGAAATATCAAATGTTTAATCTGAGAAAATCATTTTATTATTTGAAGAAAAAAATAATAAAAATAAAATTTTAAATTTCATGGCATCAACACATCAAAAAAGTTGGGACAAGGCCATGTTTACCTCTGTGTGGAATCCCCTCTTCTTCTTATAACAGTATGTAAACATCTGGGACTGGGGAGCAAGTTTAGGAAAAGGAATGTTGTCCCATTTTTGTCTAATACAGGCTTCTAGTTGTTCAACTGTTTAAGGTCTTCCTCTTTATGATTCGCCAAATGTTTTCTATGGGTGAAATATCTGGACTGCAGGCTGGCCATTTCAGTACTCGAATCCTTGTTCTATGCAGCCATTTTGTTGTAATTTATGCAGTATGTGGTCTGACATTGTCATGTTGGAAAATGCAACGTCTTCCCTGAAAGAGACGACGTCTTGATGGGAGCATATGTTGTATTAGAACTTGGATATACTTTTTAGCATTGATGGTGCCTTTCCAGATGTGTAAACTGCCCATACCACACGCACTTATGCAACCCCATACCATCAGAGATGCAGGCTTCTGAACTGAGCACTGAAAACAATTTGGGTTGTCCTTGTCCTCTTTAGTCCGGATGACAGGGCGTCCATTTTCCCAAAAAGAACATTAAATTTTGATTCATCTGATCACTGTTTTCCAATTTGTCAGTCCATTTTAAACGAGCCTTGGCCCAGAGAAAACACCTGTGCTTTTGGATCATGTTTAGATATGTTTTCTTTTTTGACCTTCAGAGTTTTAGCCAGCAACGGCGAATGGCACTGTGGATTGTGTTCACCAAAAATGTTTACTAGAAGTATTTCTTAGCCCATGTTCTGATTTCCATTACAGTAGCATTTCTGTATGTGACGCAGTGCCGTTTAAGGGCATCCAGTATGGTCTACCACGCACAGAAATTGTTAAAGATTCTTTGAATCTTTGGATGATATTATGCACTGTATATGATACGATGATAACTTTAAACACTTTGCAATTTTTCTCTGAAAAACTACGTTCTAATATTGCAGCAATATTTTTTATGGCAACATTGATGAAATTGGTGATCCTTTCCCCACCTTGCCTTCTGGCAGACACTGCCACTCTAAGAGGCTCTTTTTATACCCAATTATGTTGCCAATTGACCTAATAAGTTGCAAATTGGTCCTCCAGCTGATTCTTATGTGTACATTTAACTTTTCTAGCTTCTTATTGCTACCTGCCCCAACATTTTTGGAATGTGCTTTCTGAAATCCAAAATAAGCCAATATTTGGCATGACATTTCAAAATGTCTCACTTTCAACATTTTATATGTTATCTATATTTTAATCTAAATAAAATATTGAAATTTGAAACTTCCATTTCATTGCATTCTGCTTTTATTCACAATAAAGTGTACTAACTTTTTTAAAGCCTTATTTAGAACTTTTTTTTCTCCCTGTACAACAGTTTGTGCTCACACTAAAGGGAACATGGCATATTTACAGTGCAACTGAATACATTCCCCATCAAATAGCCTCAAGTTCAGTACCATGGTGCACCAGAAAGTTTTTCCATTTACACTACCACTTTTGCTTCAAACTTGAATTCAATTCAATTTTATTTGTATAGCCCTTTTTACAAAAGTCATTGCCTCAAAGCAGCTTTACAGAATGAATGATAAGTAGATTGAACAGATTAGTTTATCTTCTTTTCTTGTAACTTGTTTTATTGTGTGTTATTTCTGATGATTATGTGAGATCGTGTACAAGTGTTCTCCTTTTGTGTTACGCTTCTGTATTTTGCACTACTCAGTACATTCCTATGTCGCACACACAGTCAAAAACAAATGTTTGGTCCTTAGAAGGTAATCTGTAAGCACATGCTCAGGGATGTTGGTTTTCTGTCTGTTATTCTCAGAAGGAGTAACCAACTGCTCTGTTCTGAGTTCCTCTTTTTCTTACTATATATATTTGACTCTTACGAATGCTACTTTGGAGATATCTGCATGAAAAACCTGTCATGACAAAGTTCTAGTGTTTATTCTACGCTTGATTTCCTGAGCACTCGTATTTCCTGACTTATGATTCGAGACTCCCGAGACACTCCGGCAGAACGAGAGGCGAGGAACAGAGCAGCGCAGCCGTAAATTCTTACATAGATAAATGATGAGTTTGTCCCTGATGAGCAAGCCAAGGCGACAGTGGCAAGGAAAAACTCCCTAGAGTGGGATTAGGAAGAAATCTTGAGAGGAACCAGACTCAACAGGGAAACCATCCTCATTTGGGTTGAAAAAAAGTTAATCTATAAAAGTGTGTATGAGTGAAAACAATTCTGTTTGCTGTAAATGGGGTGGCGTCCAAAGTCATCGTGGGAATGTGATGAACAAGCCGATACACGATGCTCCCAATCCAACGCAGTGGGTCGGTGGTGGAGAAAAAATGGTTATATACTGTATAAATGGTATTGAGGTTATAAGATACTGATAGAGTTCAGTGTATGAAAGGACTCCAGCCAAACTACCTAGCACAGACTAACTAAACAGAGGGAGGCACAGACATGAGGGATCCTTGATATGTAAGGCGACCAGACCACCACCAAAGACAAACTTGTGCAGTTTCACACTAAATTGAAACTGTATGAAATTTCCCTGAAGAATTCTTCACCCTAGTCTGTGATCACCTCTTTGCTGCCCACTGTACTGTTGTTCATGTTTAAAACACATCTGATCCAGGTAATAAGCTGGCAAACAGTTCTTCCCAGGTGGAAGTAATGTGTATCAAAAGCCACTTGGAGTGGAAGTCCCTTGTGTAGGGCGGTGAGGGTGGAGTAGTGGATAGCACGGTCTCCTCACAATAAGAAGGCCCAGGGTTCAAATCCGGGGATCTTTTTGTGTCCCTGCAGAGGATAGTGAGAACAGCTGAATGATCAAAGACACTTTTATCTCTATCAAGGACATGTACACCACACACTGCATCCACAAGGCACACCGTATTGTGGATGACAAGACACACCACTCACACACACTTTCCCCTCCTGCCATTTGGGAAAAGGTTCCGGAGCATTCGGGCCCTTGCAACCAGACTGTGTAGCAGTTTCTTCTCCCAAGCCATCAGACTCCTCAACAGAGGAGCTGTATGGATGGACACAAAATGAACACTCTTTAACACACAGACTACTGCGTGCACTGTTCACTTTACTAAGCTGATCACACTGATCTACCTCCCTGCCAATCTTATTCGGTGTCTATGTCTTTGTGTTATTGTTTTTATCTGCTGTCTTTGTGTTGCAATTGTTTCACTGTTTGCACTGTTACAGTTTGGCATTTGGCAATGTTCTTTTCCATACTCAAAATCTATGTTAATTAAGGTGTGTATTTACAATAAAACAAAATGTACCAATTGGGTGTGAAGAACTGAGTATAAAACTAAATATTAATGTTCTGCAAAAGATGGAACAAGGGACAAAGACAGAGGAAAAAGTTTGCAAACTCCTCTCAAGCTCTCTACTTTAGTCAAAGTAAAGAGATTGAAGAAGTAGGTCTTTGTGTGTAAGCATTTTTTTGCGAACAAGTAGATAGGTGTTTTACAGTATCTGTTTTTGTCTGCTTCACTTACTAGGAGCTGCTAGCTTGCCCTTTTTACTCCTTTGGTTTTCCCCCATAGATTTTTTTTACACAACCAACAGTACAAAGTGTATATATATTAAACACCATAATGTTTGGCTCACATACTGTGATCTAGAATCAATTAAAGAAAATCATAACAGGAAAGTATTTTGCTTATCTATTTTACTGTCCCACTAGGGCCAGCTAAGAAGAAGCAGAGAAGAGAATATTAGGTGGAGCCCCATACAGACTGCTTGGGAGAACTCTATGATGTTCCAAGCAGTCTGTATGGGATAGAAAAGGAAAATTCATATGAGAATACATGGAAATCTATTTATATCAGCTGGACTATGAAGTGTCAGTATAGAATGCCCCTAATGACCTGAAAAAGTAGCAGCGGGTGCCGTAAAATATTGCAGCAAGGATGGGAGGGGAAGGAGGAGGAGAGAGAGAAACAGGGAAAGAGAACAGGGTTGAGGGAAAAGATAATTTTCTTACAGTAGTCTCTTTTTCTGTCTTTTGGCATAAAGAAGAAGCTTTAGATTTGCTAGTATATTATGTGGAGTTTAATACAGATTTTGCAGATTTTGAGCACACACCAACACTGTGGGTCGACATACAAATACTGAATGAAATGCAAAACCATCTTTCAGACAAAAATAAAACACAGTTTAATGATATGCATAGAGATGTTTTTGATCATCGAACATGATAATTCAGTTCACAATTATGGTTTCTGAAGATCTATGTAAAGTAAATGCATGCTGTAGAGTAGAACACACATGAACAGAATGCAGTTCCCATGCAAATACTAACCTGCAGTTAGAGATATAACAGCTGAACTGATTAAACTTTCTGACACAGACAGAGAAAACACATCACCTTATTTGAGTAATTTTTGTTTATAATGACATATCACAATTAATTTACTTCCAAGACAATAATACACACATACTTATTGCGTGTATTAAGTAAGCACATAGTAAAAGTTTCCAGAAGTTAATATAGGAATATTAATAGGATGTTTAAAAAAAGATTTTCCAGTATGCTGCCTACATACTGTCTTACTTAGTGTGGTTTCTAAATGACACACATTTGTTCATGTTCTCTCACTTTTTCATGGTTATTTTAGATATAATAATTCCTCAATTCCATATGACCTGTACTGTAGTACATATAACTTTGTACTAATATAGAAGTGAATGTGTGTGTCTGACCCCTTATTCCAAAATAAGTTGGGTCTCTGTACAAATAGTACAAATAGTAATAAAAACAGAATGTGCGTAAGGGTCAAAGCTGGAAAACCATAATGTATGCTCGTGATCTTTGGGCCCTTAGACTGCATCAGATACAGGAATGCTGCTGTAGCGAACCCCAACATGGGCTCAGGAATACTTCCAGAAAACATTGCTGGTGAACACAATTCATGTGCCATTCGCCATTGACGATGAAAACTCTCTAGGTTAAAAAAAAAGTCATATCTAAACATGATCCAGAAGCGCAAGCGAAGACTCATTTCAAATGGACTGTGGCAAAGTGGAAAACTGTTCTGTGGTCAGACGAATCAAAATTGTAATGTTTTTTTTGGGAAACTGGGACGCCATGTCATCCAGACCGAACGGGACAAGGACAAGCAAAGTTGTTATCAGCGCTTAGTTCAAAAGCCTGGATCTCTGATGGTATGGGGTTGCATGAGTGTGTATGGTATGGACAGCTTACACATCTGGAAAGGCACAATCAATGCTGAAAGTTTCTAGAACATATGCTCCCATCCAGACGTCGTATCTTTCATGGAAGACCTTGAAAGACAATGCCAGACCACATACTGCATCAATTACAACATCATAGCTGCATAGGAGAAGGATCCGGGTACAGAAATGGCCAGTCTGCAGTCCAGCTCATTCACCCATCTAGAAGCCTGTATTAGACAGGAATGGGACAACATTCCTATTCCTAAAAAAATGCCTCCTGTCTCCTCAGTCCCCAGACATTTGCAGACTGTTATAAAAAGAAGAGGAGATTCCACACAGTGGTAAACATGGCCTTGTCTCAACTTTTTAAATATGTGTTGATGCTCAACTAACTGAGCTAAACTGTAACCTTTTAAAGAAAAAATATGTCATTTATGTTTTATTCTGAATAAAATATTGATATTTGAAACTTCCACACAAATACATTCTGTTTTTATTCACAATATGTACAGTGTCCCAACTTTTTTGGAATCAGATTTCAACATGTGCCCTGCAATAGACTGGTGACCTCCAAATAAGGGAATAAGCGTGTAAGAATATAAATTAATGAATGAGTGAATGAATGAGTGAATGAATGAATGAATAATGGGTTTGCTATGTTAAAGAGATGCATCTTCAATCTAGTTTTATACTGACCGAGTGTGTCTGCCTCCTGAACAGTGTTGGGTAAATTATTCCAAAGCATATGTGCTAGGTACAGTGGTTAAGTATTCAGACCCTCCTAAATATTTCACTCTATTATATTGCAGCCATTTGCTAAAATCATTTATGTTAATTTTCGTCCACATTAATGTACACACAGCACCCCATATTGACAGAAAAACACTGAATTGTTGACATTTTTGTTGATTTATTAAAAATGAAAAACTGAAATATCACATGGTGCTAAGTATTCAGACCCTTTGCTCAGTATTGAGTAGAAGCAGCCTTTTGATCAAATAGAGTCATGAGTCTGTATTACAGGCTGAAAGGCTGGAAAAAGCTGGTTTTCTTTGTAGATCCTCTCCAATTCTGTTAGGTTGGATGGTAAAAGTGGGTGGACAGTCATTTTTAGGTATCTCCAGAGATGTTTAATTCGGTTTAAGTCAGGGATCTGGCTGGGCTATTCAACAAGAGTAACTGGAGTTTTTGTGGTGCCACTCTTGTTTTTTTAGCTTTGTGCTTAGGGTCATTGTCTTGTTGTTCATACAGAATATCTCTGTACTTGGCCGAATTCATCCTATCTTCAATTGCATTCAATCATCTTGTCCTTGCAGCTGAATAACACCCCCACAACGTGACACTGCCACCTCCATGACACATGCCACCTCCACTTAGAATTAAGGCTGCAAGGTTCTTTATTGGGAAATAAAATCATGGAAAATCTTAATTATCACCATCTTGGAGTCCTTCAGATGTTTTTTCATGTGTCTTACACTGAGGAGAGACTTCTTAGAAGTCCGGCCAGTCCACCAATCTGTGGGCGATGATGGCCATTGATGTTACACTAACCACCCTTCATTAAAAGAACATCTACACAGAGCCAGCAAGAAAAATCAAAACATACAAAATGGAACTAAACAGAACACTCAAAACTAGAACATGCGACAAAACAAAAAGGAAAACAAATGCTTTTTGAAAAAAAAAAACCCTATATAACATCGACGTCCGCTGCCACTGGAATAGAGGTCAGGACGGGAAGCAATGGGAACAAAGATGTAGTAGAACCATCTCAAGAATGATCAGAGGAAATGGACAGTAACTGTGTTAAATATGAGTTCCAGCTAAGAATCTGAATACTTTTTTAATAAATCATTAAATAAATCCACCACTGTTGTGTCCTTGAGAGAGACCCATAACCCTTCCTCCAGGGGCGCTGTACAATAGCGCTCTGACCACAACTTACTAAAATGGGATAGATGAATATGTTGTACTCTGTATAATCATGTATGTGACAAATAAATTGACTTTCTTCCTTCTCTCTCTTTCATAATGGATGTAACTCAAAACCGTGAATTTTCTGTAATTTTATTCCGTAATTCGGGTTCACGGGGGTTTGCTGGCGAGTATCTCAGTGCACATCGGGCGAGAGGCAAGGGTACACCCTAGTCGGGTCGCCAGTCAATCTCAGCAACACATAGATAAACAACCATTCACAAACACATTCACTCCTATGGAGAATTTAGAATTACCAATCTACATGATCTGCATGAAACCCAGGCAAGAACATGCAAACTACACACAGAAAGGGCCTTCTTGTTGTGAAGCGACCATGCTATCCACTACGCCACTGTGCAGCCCACCACAAATACAATTATACATTATTGCATTATACACTATTGTTTCATTCTCCCACTGACTAATAGGTCCAGATGAGCAAAATAAAGTTTAGAAGACTACAGTTCATGGCTATCCAACAAAGCTGTAAAGAGTACTATTAGATTCCAATTACGTTTGTAAGTTGAACTTTTTTATAATCTTGAATAACACTTTGTCCTCTGAAATGAAAATTATTAGAACACATCGCAAATATTGATGTATTACTTAAATGTACTATTTTACTATAAGTCATATAGTTCATGATTTGGGACACAGCATTTTCTATTCCAGAATTGCGGAGGACCCAGTATTATATGTAATGATAAATTAGTATATGTATAAAAATTATGAACGCTATTGCTCTAGTATGCAAGTCAAATGGCTGTGGCAACCCCTAACAGGAACAGCCGAAGGACAAAAAAAACCTTAATATGAGCAAACATGATAGAAAGGCTGAAAATGAGAGCAAAACAAGACATTGCAGAACATTTGTTATTGGAAATCCCACCTTCACTTTTTATCTGAAGAGTATTGGTTCACTGAAGACCATCAGACTGGCTAATTGCTTCCTGTATGCAAATAATAAATAAGCAATAAATAAATAAATAAGCAAATAAGCAATAGCCATTTGACACCCTCTAGGATAGAAGTGACAGGCAGAAGGAAAAGAAGAGCTTGTTAGCTTGGGTAACAAAGGAAATTTAAACCCAGACATCCCTAATCGCACCGACACGCAGAATTGGCGGTTTTAACAAAAAGGGTTGTATTGTACATTAAAAAAAAAATAAAAACACAAAATTGAGATCTTCTTACATGAAGTCAGATCATACATGAGGTCAGATCAAAAGGATTGCTTGCGAAACACTTACGCGTCCAGAAAACATACTTGGCATGAGCAAAGCACACACGACATAAAGCATGGAACACACAAACCATGAAGGAAGGATCCACTGCCAAAGTGCGCAAGCCGCCAGCTTATAAAGAGATGGAGTGTATAGACAGAGTGGGGGAAAAGGACAAGGCGGGAAACAGGGTGAGGACCAGGGACAGGAACCAAGACCAGAACAAAAACCGAGACCAGGACAGAGCAAGGGACAAAAACCAAGACAGAAACTGGATCCAAAGCAGAGACAAGAACCGAGACCGAGGCTAGTACAGAGGCCATGAAAGGGACAAGGAGAGAGACAAGATGATGGATGAGGGGAGGAGATGGAGCAAGGGAGAGTGGCGAGGACCAAGACAGAGCAAATCTGCAGCCACTCAGGAGGATTTCTCTGTCAGTGTAGAGTTATGCTGACTATGTGACTGGGTCAACACATGTGTGGATAATATTGTGTGGATAATATTGTGCCCACCATTCAAGTCAGGAGGTTTCCCTAGCTGCATTGTTGAGTCTATCTTCACCAAATGCATCATTTGCAAATGGTACGACAGCTCCACCATAATGGACCACAAACGACTGCAGAGAGTGGTGAAGACTGTTTTTAAGATCACCAGGACTCCTCTACCCTCCCTGCAGAGCATCTCGAACACAGAGTCTATAGGAGAGCTGCCTCACCATAAAAGTCCCCTCACACCTACAAAAAGGACTGTTCCCGCTTCTCCCCTATGGAAGGAGGTACAGGAGTGTGAAGGGCAGGACCACCAGACTGAGGAACTCTTTCTTTCAATCTGACTCCTCAAAAGCTGACAAGAGTCTGTAACAATAGACTGCACCCTTGAACCCTAGCACACACTGATTATTGCTCTACTGTCTACACTGCCACTTTTCTTTCTTCCTGTTTAATTGCACATTCATATTTAATAGCGGTGTTGGTAGAAGTGTCAACATCTTGACAGTCTTTGGCACAATTTCATTCATTCCATGCTAACTTTGCAAATTGTATGCCCTTTATTTCTTACTCTTACCTTATTACTTTTTTTTTTTTTTAAACTTTTGGTATTTGGTGTGGACAGCAAAGTAAGATTTTAACCTGTTTCCTTACTGTACACATGACAATAAACACTTTGAACTTTGAACCATACAGGCAGCAGCTAGTGAGACTAGGAAAGTTTTATTGCACTTTCACCATCATGGACACTGAGACAATACTGGAAGATTGGAAACCTATCTAGCAATAAATCTGATTTCCTTTGCTTAGAGTCAAGCCCAAACACCAGGATCTTTCTGTGCATTCTGGTTCATAATCTGGCTATTTATGCTGCTGCTGATCTAGTGCTGATCTGCAAAGAGATATTTACTTGAATTATTGCTTTTTCTTAAGAGTGCTGCCGCTTCTGGCCTGCTGTTATTCTGCTTTGAAAAAACTGAATCATGAGCAGTATTGTGGCCGGTATATTTATACCCAGTAATCTGAACAAATTAGTTAGCACAAATTCCTTGACCTTCCCAAAACACATCAAAGGTACATCAGGCTCTTTTCTGGCATTTGTCTGTTTCCTTGCTGTGAAATTATTACACCCCTTTACATGTTCCACTGTAAACTGATTAGTGATATGTACAGTGTTCGATTCCCAGGTCAAGAGTCTTTCTGTGTGGAGTTTGCATGTTCTCCCTGCACTTGGGTAGGTTTGACTCCAGTTTCCCACCACAGTCAAAAATTATGTACATTAGGTTAATTGATGACCATAGGAGTAAATGTGTCTGTGAGTAGTTGTTGGTATATGTGTGGCCCTGCGATGGACTGGCAACCTGTCTAAGGTGTAACCATGTCTCTTGCCCTATAGCTATAGCAGACCCACATGACTAAAATGAATGAATAGAAAAATCCTAATCAGAATGCCAGTAAAAAGTCAATGGACTACAGCTAGTACGCATAACATTGGTTGTATGTTGCTCAAGAGAAGTATTGTAACTGTAAATGTTAATGTGCGTTACGCTTTTGGTACACCAATTCACTAAGGTAAGCTTAGTCATAGTTAAATATAGGTTAAAATTTGTAAATTATACTACAAATTATTTATTATATTGGCTAAGAAGACATTATACATACAGTTACGTATAAATACAAACAAAAAAATCAGCATGTGATTTGTTTCTAATTTTGCCAAGTATTTTTTATTAACATAAACAAAGCTGCAGATATTCTTCTTACTACTTTCACTAACTATTATTTACAGACCATTAAGGCCATTTTCTGAACCTTTGAGATATTTTTATCTGTGTTGGTTTAAGTCTTGCATTTATTATAAATGTAGAAAACACTCAAGCTTACTTCTAAAACAGTCTACTCATGAATTAAACTACTAGATAAAAGCTGGTCCACAGCCAAATACAAAGATGGTCACAATTTCACAGCCAAGAACCAACCACCATTTCATAGCCAAAATGCTCACTTTTCCACAGCCAAACTCCAAAATGAAGGCGGGGCCACAGCAAAGCTTCACGGTGACTATTTCTTCACAGCAAAAATGATGGCCCATTCTAAACAAGAAAGCTCCAAGATGGCTGCCATTATACAAGAAAGTTTTCTCATTTCTCTCCAGCCAAGCTCCAAGGTGAAACATTTTTTTCAGCAAAAATCCAAGATGCATGCTTCTTCACAGCCAATATTCAGTAAGGAAGAGCACAGCCAAGTTCCAGGATGGCATTTTCTTTATAGCCAATCACCAGGATGGCCGCTTATTTACAGCCAAGCTCTAAGATAGGTGCTTCTTCTCAGCCAAGCTTCAAGAAGGTCACCACTCCACAGCAAATCTTGACGATACCGTGACATTCGAGCCCTTACATTGGCACCTCTTGCCCACTTTTGTATTCGTTGTTATCTGTATTTGTTGACCAGTCTAGATTTTTGTTCAGGTGAACAACCAAGTATATATAAAATTGTGTCCACAATCTCAATGTCCAGTCACTGGATGCTCACGTGTGTGTGTGCTGCAGGGTTTCTTATGAAGCCATGCACCAATTCCTTTGTCTTACTGATGTCTATTAGCGGGTTAGTGATGACCCCCATGTATTCCTGCTCATACTCCCCAGATACACAGCCAACAATGTTGGTGTCATCTGAGAACTTTTGCAGGTGACAGTGGTAGGAGTTGTAATTAAAATGAGATGTGCACAGAGTGAGCAGAAGAGCAGAGGAGAGTACCGTCCCTTGTGGTGCCCCCGTGCAGCAGACTATCGCGTCTGACTCATGTAACCACATAACCCAATCAATTGTGTCCTGATAGAGACGTAGTTAATTGTCCAAGTTGCCAGATGTTGATCCACACCTGCTGTGTCCAGCTTCTATCTCAGCAGTGATGGTTGATTGGTCTTGAAAGGACTGGAGAAATAAAACAAAATAAGACCCTCACAGTGCCCCCAGGGGCCTCCAGATGAGACAGGGCCCATGCAGCAGGTAGATGATGGCATCATCCACTCAAATGGCAGATAGGAAAATGGCAATGTGTCCAATGCTGAGCTCACCTGATTGCGGAGGTATTTGAAAACAATCGTCTCCATGGCCTTCATCAGGTGGGAGGTTCATGCAACAGGTCTATAGTGGTTCAGTTCCTTTGGGTGTGTTATTTTGGGAACTGGAACCACTTCTTCCACAGTGCCTGGACTCTCCCTAGGCTAATACTCAGATTGAACATGAACAGAACAACATCACAGAGCTGGTCTGTACATTCGGTAAAGAGCCTGGAGCTGATGTAATCAGGGCCTGTGGCTTCCCTTACCTTGGTCTTTTTTAATTCTCTCCTAACCTTCAGAGTAAGACAGAGGGGTGTGGGTGTTGATTGGTCTGAAGGGGAGCCCTGACTTTTAGGGGGAGTAAGGGTAGTGTGCTGTGCGACCAGGTGAAGTGTTAATGGCAGAATCGGAAAGGAGATTGCTAGTCTAAAGAGGTGTAAAAAGGGTCAGGCTAAATCATTGAAGAACAAATTTAGTTAATTTGCCCATGCCTGGTCTCCTGAAACCTGTTTCAATCGTCTTCACACATCACAAATGTTACTCTTTTCAAACCCCCCACTCAAGCTACTTCTTGTAGTTGTTCTTGCACCTCTTGATATTGTATTTTAATTCCCGTTGTTTCATAACAGAGTGTGAGTAAATCAATGTGGACTGCAGAGAACATCCCAGTATGTGGTGTTAAAACAGTTCCTTAGCTGCTCACTGGCCTCCTCAGTCCAGATCTTAACCTCCTTCACTTGTGGTGTTTCACATGTAAATTGGAATGTAAATAGGCAGCAGGTAGACAAGGGTTGTGGTCAGAGCAGCCTAGAGGTGCTTCTTCACAGTCCAGCTTCAGGATGGGCACTTCTTTGCACCAAAACTCCAAGATGGTTACTTATTGACTTCCAATGTCCAGGATGGACACTTCTTCACAGCCAAGCTCCATGATGGCCACTTCTTCATAGTCAAGCTTCATGATGCCTGCTTATTTAGAGCCAACCTCTAGGATGACGAAGATGACAAAATGGCCACTTCTACACAACCAAAACCCAAGATGTCCACTTCCTCACATCCAAGCTCCAAGATATACATTACATTACATTATGACTTATAACTGAGCAATTGGGGGTTAAGGGCTTTGATCAGGAGCAAACAGTGGTGGCTTGGTGGTGCTGGGAATCGAACCCATGTCTTTCTGACACCATCCAGCAAGCCATCACTCCCAAGCCACCAAGCCATAACTTCCCTTTAAGATGTCTGTTACTTTAAAGCCAAGCTGCAAGATTGCAACCACTCCAAGGTGGTCATGACTTCTTCACAGCCAAGCTCTTGATGGCCAGCTCTGCAGAGCTAAGCTCCAACTTTCCCAGGTTTTTCACAGCCATATTCCAAGACAACTGATTAAGATTGCGGCTGCTCCACGGTTAAGTTCCACGTGCTTGACTGCAAAGCTCCAAGAAGACTGCCTTTGCATCAACAATCTTCAAGATGGCCACTTTTACACAAAAAAAACCCTCAAGATGCCTGCTTTCCAAAGATGGCGGCATGTTCACAATGTTCACAAAAGGCTCAGCTCTCCAAATTTCACAATTCACAGTAATTACTACAGTTGCTGCAGGCTTATCCACTCAGAATAGCCCAGATCACATCTTATACAACTGACAAACATTGATTAACCTTGGACAAAATTACAGAGAAAGTCTTTGAACTCTTGCGGGAAAATTGCCTGAAACACAGTGGACCGTAAATCCAGCTCGACCGGCAGCAAGACCCCGGTGCCAAGATTGCAAACAAAGGAGAGGGAGGAAAGGCAGCATCAGGGCTACATTATTCCTGCGGATTAAGGAATGTAACATCATGATTTTTACTGAAACATGACAGAATATTGACGCTCTCCTCTGAGATGAGCGTCTCCAGCGCACTGCTGGCTTGGCTGCGCTTGAGCACTCTCGTGTGTGCAAGCGCTGATTTGCATGTTTTACAAGCCGGCAGCTTTCTCATAGGGGCTGTTAGATGAGATGATCTCGCCTTTTTCCCCTGAATGTCTTTAGTTTTCATGTTCATGTTCATGCTCATGCTTAAGTTCCTGTTTGTGATCCTGTCTCATCTCGTCTTGTCACGTCACGTCAAGTCTTTCACTGTATTTTCTTCAGTTTAAATCTTGTTGGTTTTTATATTAAAAAAAAAAAAAAATATTCATTTAGCCTTTTTTTGAATAAAATGGACTATTCAAACCCGCCAATCCTGCGTTTGGGTGCGCTCCTTTTCCCCCGATCCTGCTCCCCTTTCTGACACTATCATCCAACCAAGTTCGCACCTGCGGTAAGTGTCGGAGTTCGTGCGGGAGTGTGCGGCATTTTTTAAAATCCCAGCCACACGCTTACACCACGCCCAGGAGCAAATGCGGGCTGGTGTATTTGTGCTTAACGGAGAAGGCACTGGACTGGGTAGCTCAAGCCTGGGACTTGGACCAATGTCTCAGGGAGGACGTCCTCTATCTTTTGCTCTATCTCCTCACCACATGAGACTTCCTCACCCCAGTGGATGCTGTAGTCTTTCTGGCACGCGCAGAGATGTGCCTGGTGGGGTAAGAGGTGGTCGAGAAGCACCTGCCTGGTCCGGAGGTGGTCGACGAGCCTCGTTCTGCTCCTGAGGAGGCCTGGGGGCCTTGTTCTGCTCCTGAGGAGGCCTGGGGGCCTCGTTCTGCTCCTGAGGAGGCCTGGGGGCCTTGTTCTGCTCCTGTCACTGAGGCTAGGAAACCGCATCCTGCTCCTGTCACGGAGGCTAGGAAGCCTCATTCTGCTCCTGTCACGGAGGCTAGGAAGCCTCATTCTGCTCCTGTCATGGAGGCTAGGAAGCATCATTCTGATTCTGTCATGGAGGCTAGGAAGCCTCGTTCTATTCCTGTCACTGAGGCTAGGAAGCCCCATTCTGTTCCTGTCACGGAGGCTAGGAAGCCACGTTCTTTTCCTGTATTGGATCATTCATGAACCTTGACCCCCATTATCCCTTCTATGTTTATCTGGCTGAATATTTATTTTTCTCTTCAGTGTTTGAGTATTTTAAGTTTCGCTTATAGCCTCAGCCTCAGGTTTTTTATCTTCTGTTATTTGTGTTGTCTTGTCCCTGTTCCCTCTCTAGTTCATGTTCTCTCGGTTCCCTCTCTAGTTCATGTTCTCTTGGTTCCCCTCTCTAGTTCATGGTTCCCTTTCTAGTTCATGTTCTCTCAGTTCCCCTCTCTAGTTCACGGTTCCCCTCTCTAGCTCATGTTCTCACGGGTTCCCTCTCATGTTCAGGTTTCCCTCTCTCATGTTTAGGTTCTCGTTCAGGTTTCCCTCTCTTATGTCATTTAAATCATTTAAATTAGCAGTGATAAAACCGCTAATTAAGAAACCTGACCTTGACCCGAGTAAGGTGTCAAATTACA
>JAOTRA010059106.1:0-16507 GCA_026260255.1 Pseudolaguvia tuberculata | reverse complement strand
CATTATTGATGAATGTAAGTAGAGACTCAAAGCACTTTTGTAAGTCGCTCTGGATAAGAGCGTCTGCTAAATACTGTCAATGTAAATGTATAAGTGTATTAAGTGTGTTTGCTAGACCATCTCGGCCGGCTGGGTTTTATAGAAAGCAGGTAAAATCACAGATTCAGATCTTCTAACCTAGCAGTCAGTCAATGTTTCTATGTTTGTGACCAGTGCCGGAATGGTGCTTGGCCTTTTTTATTATTATTATTATTATTATTATTATTATTATTATTGACTGCTTGGTCAGTGAATCAGAACTCCAGCTTACATATGTACTCTTCTTTTGAAAGGACAAACATTTTAAAGCTTGTAGGCTGCACTGCTTGCTGTAGAAAGTACCATAATACTGGGTTAGAAAGAACTTTAAAAAAGCTGTATAAAGTCATAGACTTGCTCTCACTGACAGCTGTGGTATTTATTATCAGCATAATGAATACCATTCAAAACAATATGCAAATTAAAGCAGAACTGGCTAATCAAAGCCAATCAGAATATAGTCACTCAGTACCCTGACTGGAAAGTTGTGCGAAGGAGCAGGTGGAATTTTACTTCAATTAATTTACACCCTACAGTAAAATTTAACACTATATACCAAAGCGTGATAAGAAAGAAAGGCTACTGATCGCTAGTCTGTTTATTAGCCTGGCATATGCATGAATGTAGCACATTATCAACAGACACAGATATAATTACTTAGCATTGTTGATTGCTGTTTCTAGGTTTTTGTATGAAGTGATTGATTTGATGTCAATATGATGCAGTTGCCCTAAAAGTTTACAATAAATTGAGCCGTTGTGGATGAGTCTCAGGCTGGATGTTCTGGATACTCAGAGTTTTGCACATAAAACAGGTGAAGCTCGTCATTGTCTGCAAGACAGTCAGTTTACCAGACAGAGCAAACAGAAGTGTTAAAGCCATGGTGGCAACCAGGTTTTAAAGTACATAACACCTTCTCAATTGTCTCAATTTCTTAATCAGGACCTAATCAAGGGTGAGATAATTGTGGAGTGAGCGATCGCTAGTCAATCAGAGCTTGAGTGGTGTAATTCATTAAGAGCAGCACTTTCCTGCAGTCTCACTGCCTGCAACCAACAAATGACTGTCTAGTTTCAGGACATTATCTAGCGCAAATTATCTTTAATTAAGACATAACTGCTGCAATTCCCTCTCACGTGGCAATTCAGAACTAGTCCAAGCACATCAATGTAAAAACGAATGCTCAAGCTAACTTTAAGCTGTTTGTTGTTAGCTGAAATGGCAGTGAATGATTTTAAATGCTATAACATTTTAAACAGGGCGGCGTGGTGGTGTAGTGGATAGCACATTCTCCTCACAACAAGAAGGTCCTGGGTTAGATTCCCGGGCCGGGGATCTTTCTGTGTGGAGTCTGCATGTTCTCACCACGCTTCCGTGGGTTTCCTCCCACAGGCCAAAAGCATGCAGATTAGGTCAATTGGTAATTGTAAATAGTCCATAGGAGTAAATGTGTGTGTGTGTGTTTGTGCATGTGTTGCCCTGAGATGGACTGGCGACCCCCTCCAGGGTGTACCCCTGCCTCTCGCCTTATGTGCACTGGGATAGGTGCTAGCAGACCCTTGTGACCCCGAATTAGGTTTAGATTAAGCGGGGAGGAAGATGAATGAATAACATTTGAAACAGTATAGAAAAATCTTTGTTTCTCAGCTCTGGTCCATGCAGTCCTAAGCTCAGTTAAATCAATCTATTAACTAATTCCTGTTCTATACCTGTTATAGGAAACCTATCCCAGCTCTCTAAAGAATAGAAGGCAGGAGGCAATTAACAATCACCAATTAACTTAACATACATGTTTTTGGATTGTGGGAGGAAACCCATGCAAGCACAGGGAGAATATGCAAATATATATATATATATATATATATATATATATATAAAAATCTTCTATGATCAAATGTTCAATGATAAAAACCAGATTGCAAGACTGGCCGTCTATTCTCAGTAACGCTATCCAATAACATTCCAAGCAGAAAAACATGGATCAGGAATGCTGTAAAACAGTAGTTCCTAATCTTTTTTTGTCTGAGACATTAGAACCGATTTAGATTTACAGTCACCCTTCAGGTGACTGTAAATCTAATGATATTATTCTAAATATCATTCAGCTGCTAAAAGTGAATCAATGATTTGTCCATTTTTTCAATCATCAGGACATCCTGGATTAAATTATCGAAATACAATTCCAAACATTCTCCTTAATGTTCACTGCTTAATACTTTTCTAAATACGACACGACAACCTCACTGAGCCCACTAAGGTATATTAGAGAGTCGGGACCACTTTTTTCCACACTGTTCTTATGTACCTTATGAAAGCTCCATAAGGTAAGAAAAAAAATTACTTTGGTGCATCTTTTGTTGATAAACATTATATATATATATAGGAGCTACAATTCCCAATAGAACACAGCGGGACTGAAAACTTAACTGCCCAGTCAGACAATACATTAAAAGGTATTATGTGCTGCTTAGTTTATTGCTGGTGCTCTGACAGTTTGGCTAAACACAGTGACGAAGAGAACACGAGTTTCTTGTTTAACATGCCCCCCCCCCCGCCCGCCCAATTATAAATGGACAGTTGAGCAGCTATACTCTGGATGTGGCTCATGGTACCCTAATCAGGAGAAGGCGTTTAGTAAAGATGAATAAATAAAGCTGATAGTTTTATCCTAAAAGGTTCAAATCAAATATTCTGATCATGTGAGTCTGTTAGGATGAAACTCACTATTTGTCTGCTCAGTTATTCACTTTTATTAAAAGCTTTACCCTGATCAGAGTACAATTAGCCACATGCATCCAGAGCAGCCATGCAAATAATTGCTGATTTTAGGTGAAGAAACAGCTGATAAATCAACATAACGAGTAAGCAAAAATAATAATAATAATCCACCACTGTGGGTCCTTGAGCAAGGCCCTTAACCCACAATTACCCAGTTGTAAAAAAGAGACCAAATGTAAATTGCTCTGGATAAGAACGTCTGCCAAATGCCAAACTGTAATCGTGTGTGTAGTCTCAGCCAGCTCCATCCTTTATAAAGTCTAACGTTGCTCGACTTCTTGTAGCAAGTAGCAGGACAGCAGCGGAGGCAGCCAGATGGGAAATGATTGCAGGCACTGAGAGTTTGACTTGGTGTCTTTCTAAAACCTGAAATGGTCTGTTTCTGCTCACACATTAAAGGCTGGGAAAATGAAAGTGTATAAAAGCAAAATGTGGAAAACATTATTACTTACAGCCTTGCTGCTTAAGCAGTGCGAGAGTGGTGTGCTTGTGTTATAGAATGGAGTGAATAGGTACACCAGCTATGCCTTATCGCTCTCCTAGTCATGTGTTAATGTACGAATGTGCATAAGAAAGCATTAGAATCTGGATTTACTTTCGAAAACATACGGAGTGCTTTAATGAACACTTGATGAATGCAGCATTTTGTCTTCCCTGCTTGTGCTTGGAGAATATAAAGCTTCCAGCTGCCAAAGTAAATAAGCAGGGTGCCCTAAAGTGAAGGAGGGGGGGGGGGGTGTCTCAATGATCCACATGTTCAGAACTCTTCTCTTAAGCTGAGAGAGATATACACTAAAGCACAAACTATATGTAGGATGCACAGGAGGGGAGAAACATTTGCACAGTCACAAAACCTGCTGACAGTAGATTTAATTGGGAAACAGCGAGAGAGAGCGAGAGAGAGAGAGAGAGAGAGAGATCAGTGCTAGGGCTGGTTTAATTTGCTGTTTGTCGGTGTCTGGCATTAAGAAGACATACTACTTACAGCAAACAAATTTGTTAATCAGAACTGTTCAACTACCCGGCAATGTACATTTACATTTCTGGTATTCATCAGGCGCCTTTATCCAGCATACACTTCAATTCAATTTTATTTACATAGCACTTTTACAACAGTTACTGCCTCAAAGCAGCTTTACAGAATGAATGATGAGTTTGTCCCTGATTTATCTAATGTCTCGTATCCAAATGAGAAGGCAGCAGCTGTTTGGTGGTACTAGACTTAAAACAATGAGCTTCAGTTCAACATTTCAATACCATATCCAATAAGATTAGGGCACGACAGTAGCATGCAGCTACTGCAGGCGGTTAAGGCACTGAGTTCTAAATTGGGGAGACCAGAAAGATTTGGGTTCAAGTCCACCACCGTTGGGTCCTTGAGCAACTTCTCCTGCTCTAAAAGGAGCTGTATCATAGGTGACCCTTTGCTCTAACCCCCAACTTACTAAGATGGGATATCAGGATTTCATTGTACTGTAAAATTTAAATAAAGACATTTATATTTAAACCGTGTGTGATAGAATTGTCTTTTCATGATACAGCCTTTTAACGTGAATTAATCTTCAACATCATCTTTCAGCTGCTCATTGTCTCTCACTGCTCACTCTCCCTTTCCTCTCTCCAGCCACAGCTGTGCAAGTATATAATCTTGTTTGTAGGCAAATGAGAAGTTTCAGGCTGCGGAAATGAGAACCTGCTGAAGGTTCGACGGCAAATTAATTCAGTACAGCTAACACACACTCTCAGTCCTCTCTCGTGCCCATCCTCTCATCACTGACTTTCCTGAGAGGAATAATTAATCAGACAATCCACACACACATAAGCAAATCAGCTAGAGCGCAATAATATATTCCAGATTACAACACCTTCTATGTTCAAAGTGTCTCCTGAGTGTGAGGATGATGAACAGATGACCAGATATACACTGCATCATCTGGAAGCAGCAGTAAAGATGAATAAAATCATAATGAATACTGGAGGGGTATAAATGGAGAAAGCGTGAGAGAAAGTTATGAATAGATGAAAATCTCAGAAGATATATATGTACAACTGACACAAATCAGACAACTGCTGCATGTCAATCTCTCTCACACAAACACACACACAACCACATACATACACACACACACACACATACACACACACACGGTCTAAAAACATGCTCTGTCCAAGTGCCTATGAAACTATATCTCTCTTCAAAGAATTTTTCAGCCATGTATCTTAGTGACTCTCCGTCAGGGTTTAAAGATGGTTTTAACACACTCCCAATACAATATACATTTTCTTTTGAACACTTTTGTCGCTCTGTTATTGGTAGACAAGGATGTACTGCATGGACCAAAAGAGCAGAATCAGTCTCCATCAGTAGGTAAAGCTGAATTACTTTCTTTTTTTATCTCCCCCACAGCAAATACAGACTTGACAACTTTAAGACCGACCGACACCAAGGTGTTTTTTTTTTTAAACAAATTTCTGTTTACTGCGGCCTTTATCAGAGTTTGCAAGTTCCCGTTACCCCACTGAGGCAAAATACTCATTGGTTTGTACCAAACTCTATTAATCTTGTGTCATATTCAGAGTGCATACAGGGCAACTATTCCACAAGTCTCCTGACACATATAATACAGGTGTGTTTTTAAAATAACCCTCAGGTTATGTATATATGTTATGTTAATTATAGGCAGTGTTTGGAAGAATGAATGAATGAAAGAAATGAAAGAAAACTAACCATAGTCGTACTCGTCGCTTATTCGTCGTTCTTCTCTTTTCGGCTGCTCCCATTAGGGTTCGCCACAGCAGATCACTCTTCTCCACACTACACTGTCCTCTACATCTGCCTCTTTCAACCCCAACCACCTGCATATCTTCCCTCATCACATCTAGAAACCTCCCCCTTGGTCTTCCTCTTTTCCTCCTGCCCGGCACCTCCATCCTCAGCATTCACCTACCAATATACTGCATGTCCTTTCACTGCACATGTCCAAACCATCTCAACCTTAACCTCAATCCCCTTGTCTCCAAAACATCTTACATGCGAAGTCCCTCTACTCATCTAATCTACTCATTTCTAATCCTGTCCATCCTCGTCACTCTCAATGACATTCTCAACATCTTAGCTATAGTATGCTATTTTTTGCCCATATCAGCATGTGTTCTCTTTAAAACGTTAGAGTGTGTGTAAATGTCCTTTATTCATGATGTATGACTGAAAAATGTAATCAAACGCTAAACAGAGAGCTGTGATCTTATAATGTACAAAAATTCGATTTGGGCAATAAAACTCTGTTGAGATTAAGGATGTGAAGAGGATCAATCCAAATTTCTTCAATAACCTCACACTCATATGACAACTATTAGTGCCGTTTCCGGATCTACAGTAAGCACAGCAAAAGTAGGTGACTAAAGCATAATTGACCACAAAATCTACAGAGCCTTTAAGATTGTGGCCATTACGTGTAGACTTAAGCTCATAAATGCTATTATCCATAAACAATGCAAACGCAATCTGGCAGAGCGGCCAGGAGCTACAAAGGTACATGCTCTAGCCTAGTAAAAATTTTATTGCTTAGTGTTCACCTCAACTATCAAAGGGTCAAAATAAAGACATCTTTCTGTTTAACACTTTACAAAAAAGGCAAGAGCTTGATCAAAGAGCAGCAGGATGGCACAGCAGGTCCTCCCCCATCCCACAGCTCCAGGGTTCAGGATTAGATCCTCAGCTTGGGTTACTGACTTTGTTCAGCTTCCAAAGACATGCGGGCAGGTGGAAAAGCTATTTGACAGTGTGTGTTTTTTTCCATTTAGTGGTGGCAGTTTGATGCTCTGGGCAATATTCTTCTGGGAAACTTTGATTCTCTGCATTTAAATTACATTGACACACTACACAATCACTGCTGCAGAGGGAGTTCCTTTCATTGGTATTACACACTAGCATGCACCTCCTTTAGCAGGACAATGCACCTAGCTACACTGCAAAAATTGTTTATAAGTGGTTTTACTGAGGGGCTGCGTGGTGGTGTAGCGGTCAGCACGGTCGCCTCACAAGAAGGTTCTGTGTTCGATTACCAGGCCGGGGATCCTTCTGTGTGGAGTTGGCATGTTTTCCCTGCGTTTACGTGGGTTTCCTCGGGTACTTCGGTTTCCTCCCACAGTCCAAAAACATGTAGATTAGGTCGATTGGTTCATTCTAAATTGTCCATAAGAGTGAATGTGTATGTCTATGTGTAACCCTGAGATGGCCTGGTGACCTGTCCGGGTTGTACCCTTGCCTCTCGCCCTATGTGAGCTGGGATAGACTCCAGCAGACCCTGTGACCCCAAATTAGGGAATAAGCAGGTACGAAGACGAATGAATGAATGAATAAAGTGGTTTAACTAACATGGCAATAACATTAATGTTAATCAGGAAAATGATAATTTAATGAAAGGCATTCTCTATAACTAAATGCCAGCTGCCTAATGATGAAGGGAATAAAGGACTACAGGCTCTTTCAGTTAACCGTCGAGCACCTGGGTCTTTGGCATCCCACCAAACCGGCCCAGGAAATTATGCGTCATTACTGAATATTTACCCTGAGCCTAATAGAGCATTATTGAATACTATTACTGAGCTATGTAAACTTATTCCACATTGTTAATTCTTCAGGCTAAACATTCCTTCGGTTATAGCAGGTGCTGGAAGAGAGTGGCGAGTGTACTATCAGTGGAGGAGTGGAATGGTGGTGATTCCCAGGAGCAGTAGGGAGTCTTGGGAATGCCATAGGCTACATTTCCTTCATGCTGTCTAACTTTAACAGCAGGCGAAATACATCAGATCCTCTCACCGGATGGCAGATCTGCCCACACACAAAATCTGTAACATTTAGTAGAATTAAGCTTCTTTCACTGACGGCCACTCTTAACCATTGTATGTAATTATCACTATGCCACAGACGAACTGGTTATAATAATACATTATAATATTAAGACTGTAATCCAACTAGAGTCAAAGTCACATCAAGGTGAGATTTTTCTAAGCACTTTCATAAACAGCATTGCTCAGTACTCATATGGGAAAAGTGCCCCTGCTGATATTTCAACCTATTCTAATTGGATGGACTTTTGGGTCCACAGAACAAAAGATTTCTAGTTTAACAGAGAAGCTAGACCGAGTACCAGACAAAAAATGTATTCATACATTCTTATAGGCAGACAGTTTGTTAACTAACAAGTGTCTACTCTAAACTATTGCCACAAATGCACAGTTGCCTAAAATGTCTTTCTATGATGTAGCTTTTTTTTTTTTATTTTTCTATTAGTCCTTCTTGAGAACCAAGGAGCCAAAACACATGACAGAGCTGCTGTGCACAAAGCTCCACCAAACTCCGGTTTTCCACGGAAGAGCTTATGTTTCCTGCACAACTCGGAGTCCAGATTTCCACCTCGACAGCACCAGAATTTACCACCTCTAAGGTCACTGGAGAGGAAAATTTCCACAGCTAATCTACAGGAAAGTCTTTCGTAAAGTAAAGATTATACTAAATAAAAAAAGCAACTGTTAAGACACATGTGGTTCCGAAGTCTATCTGTCTGTGTATAAACACATTTACACTATATACAACAATAAATAATAAACTGTTTACCTTATTAACATGAAGATTCAAATGTAGTCATCTCTCTGTGTTAAGTCTAATTTACTAGCACTAATAGCAATGACTCTGGGACTACTTAATAATCCCATGGAAGTGTGTGCGTTGTTAGACACCCTAATAAAAATGATGTTCGAGTGTGAAACAATGCACACTAAATGAAAACAACAAGACAGGCCTCCCATGCAGACAAGTTAGAAATTGTGTTTGTATGTGTGTGTGTACAGTATGTGCTTGTCACACGTCTTTAATGTGTGACGGAAAACAGAGAGCTAAGGGGTGTGTAAAAAATGGAAGGAATGTAGTAAAAATAGCAGCGTCTCTATGGTCAGCCACACTATACATCACAAACCAGCTCTACAAATATATTCCCAAATACTCATACACACTCCCAGATGGCCAGACAGCACCGATCTCCCAGCTCAACAGCCCTGAGGTGCTGACATAACGGCTGGGGTATGATATGGCGGTGCCAGTGATAAAGCTGGCACAGACTGGCACTCCACTGGCGCCACCTTAATAGAGAAATAAAAAACAAAACCCTTCCCAAAATGTAGAAAGCGGAATCCCAATCCTCAGCTGTTTTACACACACACTAACATAACACACAACTACACCTGTGTTTTGCAACACACTTCGATTTCCATTGTTGGGAATAATAATAATGTACTTCATCACTCAGTGTCTGTAATCCAACTCCTCAACGGCTCATTAGCTATCAGATGAGTGACTGTGGGAAAATAGTTTCTGTGCTGATCCGGCGTTATCGATGATATATGGACTTTCAGTGCTGCCCTTGCTAAACTGAGCTCACACACTTTATATAGACACAGAGCCATGGAGAACTGAGCATCTCTCAGTCTCCGTTTCCCCTCTGTGAGCTACTCAGCACTCTAAAGAACATAATAAACGTAAAGGGGGCACATACAAAGAAGCTCATGGACGATTACACCGCCACACACTCACTACACGCCACACAATCTCTCACGGAAAGCAAGCATTATACACTCGATTGTAATATCAACACAATTACCCATGCACAAACACAGTGTCCAACAGAGTTTACACTAAATCACACTAAAACATACAAAAGCAATTTGGTGTGAAACAATCAGCACAGGACACAAGCATATATACACACAGTATCATTTCAGAGTACAGAACCGGTTTCATCTGGTCAAGACTAAAACACGACACTGCGAAGCTGGTCATTGTTCAATAGCAGCACATTGATAAACATACCAGATGTGACAGATCATTTATATGCAGAACCCATAGTATACATTTCATAATTGTTTTAGTAAAATGATCACAAACCTTTTATTCAAAGCCCAGTCCTTTAACGCCATCAATGCAGACATTTCTACATCAATATAAAAAGATTGGTCTTTTAGCTGGAAGAGACTTTTAAAATAAAAGCTTTTCCCCCAAATTAAACTCATATTGCATTAAATTGATTCAATAAGTTCTTTTTACCATTAATGCAGTAGTATAGGGAAGTGGTAAGGCAGTGGTTAAGGGGTTTGAAGATTGATCCCCAGCACAACCAAGCTGCCACCGCTGAGTCCCCTTGCGCAAGGCCCTTAACCCCATAGATTACTCAGTTGTATAAAGATATATAGAAAAGGGCGAATATAAGTGTGTCTGTCGTAATTGTAGACATATCGCTAAATCTTAAATCATATCATAACACAGTGACTGTATTGCTATACCACACACTCACCATCTTTTCTCAGTGCGGATGAGAAGGTGTCTCCTGGAACTCGTGGACCCTCCACATATTTGGCTTTCCTGAGCAACCCTGGTCATGCAGAGAAGACGAAAGGAGAAGAGAGAGTGTGAGAACGGATCAGAATTCATTGAGACGCCTCATGAAACACTGGCTTAAACTTTTGACGAGGCATTAAATTAACTGGTGGGCCAGGCTTGGCAGAGTTCCCCCTTCCTCTGAGACACACACACGTGTACACACACGCATACACACGCACACATACACAGAGATAGTAAGGCTGATTATGTGGAGTATGGAATCTCCCAGTCACACACAAAGAGGGGAACTCTGGGAACGCAAAGTATGCAAGGGGTTTCGGCCATTGTGCCTTAAGTGTGTGAGGGACAATGTGTCCATAAGGTCTATTAATATTAATTTTATGCAGCAGCAAGTCTCCTCATATTCCTAAACTGTCACAGACACAAACCCTACTATGTGCTATTGAATTTTGATGAAGGGATCTCCAGCACACACTTAACATTTTACAAAGCCGCACGGCTGAATCGTCATGCTGAAACAGTTGTAAGCTTATTGGTTTAGTCATGTTGAAAAAGTCAGAGCTAAAAGATGTTGCCAACAATTCAACCCAAACGAGCTGCATGTACAAGCTTGTAAAACTCACAGATCACTTAAATGCCTATAAAGTGCTCCGTTTTCCACTGTTTATTGTTCAGAACTACAGGAAACTCCAGACCGGGAGACTTGACCAAATAGAGTCATGAGGGCAAAAACTGTTTTTAATAGTGAAGACATATTTTCGGTGCTGTTGTGTCAGAAACAGGTACAGATTTTAGTCTCTGTCGTCTAATTGTGTGACTAAACATTGTCCTGGTAAAACAGATAAAAAAAAAAAAACAACTATCATAGGATAGGTAACATGTTTCCTTTCTAACATCATGAGTGACAGTAATAAGCATCAGCTGTGGCGTAATCCATTAATCCTTTGTTACATGTTGAAGGTTGTAGAGAAACAGCTGTGCTGTAGGACCTGTTGCTGGAGACAGGGAGGGTGGACGTGTCTGGAAAGTCAGTATGAGATGCACTGCCCTCTACAGAGTCATGCCATAAAATACAACACAGCTAATCTTACGCATATACGCACACGCCACCAGGTGTGCACACACTACAACACAATCACACACCAAGACAGGCAGACACAAAGACACTTGGATTAAATTAGACAGGGAGACAGAAAGGGACCGGGAGATAAACCGGGACAGGAAGGCAAACAGAGACTGGCACAGACAGATGAGAACAGGTTTATAGACAGGATGGGCACACAGATGGAGACAGACAGGGGCACAGAGAAGGACAGACACAAACAATGGGGAACACACAGAGCAGACATCAGGGATAATCAAACAATTAGCTTTACATCTCTGTAGTTATCTAACAGAAGTGCATGGTATCTGCTAGCTTAGATTTACACTGTACATAAGAATCATCTGCAGTCATATACACCAGGCATATTTTTGTGTCTGTGTGTGGGTGGGGTCAGGGGTGTCAATGGTCATAAGATCATGACTCCTGAAATTGTCAGAATTTTTGAACCACCCTTCCTTTACACATAAGGCACCTGGGTCTCACCATCATAGCTGGTTCTTTAGCAATATATAAAATCAGCCATTAATTTCCCACATCTGTCCCTTTGTGTTTTTCCTATAAGATTCCTGACTCACTAGTCTGTATCAATGACAGATTTTATACATTTAATAGCACTTGGCTGAGTTCACATCTGGAGCACAGTCTGTTGGTAGATATTGGTACACTTCCTGATTTCATGCACTATAGAATATATTTTATTTCTCCAGAGAAAAACAATCTCATTTGCAGAAGCAAAAAGGCAGCAACTCTCGTTTTCATTACAGTATTTCCATAGCTGACTAAAAGGTGATCTGATATTTAAACTTGGCAGTAGTAAAAGTGTGTGTGTGTGTGTGTGTGTGAGAACATGTTCATTTGTTACAAATTTACACCTGGGCTAAATGCATACCGGCATCTGTGTGTGGAATTTCACACCTGAAGCCGGTGTACTTTGACACATTTCCTATGCTTCACAGAGGAATAGCAGGCATTTAAGAGGTGTCAGACACACGCACACACACACACACACACACACACACACACACACACACACACACACACTACACTGTTTAATCAGACACCTACTGTAAATGCGTGTTAGTTATAAAAAAAAAAAAAAAAAAAAAAAAAAAAAAAAGCAACAATCCTGAAAGTCAACACAGTTACAGTTACAAAATGGGCAAAATGGGACAATGACTACTGAAACTGATGCTTCAAAAGAACCTCAAGTGGAGACGCAGCATTCTTTAACTTGGACTCTGACTTCTTCACATCTCCACTTCCCTCCTCAGACACACACTCCTCTGTCTGAGCCACAAAACCCACAGCAGGAAAGGCTGTTACAATAGTAGACTTTCTGCTCTCATTCGTCTCTAGTCTAGCATTTAGAATGAAGTCCGATTAACTTTTAGGTTAAAATCTCACTTTTGGCACAGGAAAAGACTCAAAGTGGGAAGTGATCAAATGGTTAAGGTGTTGGACTACCAACCAGTTCTATTCCCAGCACCATCAAGCTACCACTGCTCGGCCCCTGAGCAAGACTCTTAACCCCCCATTGCTCAATTTAACAGGAAATATTGAGCAAGACCAAAAAGGTTCAGATATTTTTTGGGCATTTTTGCTTTAGAAAGAGATGGCCAATGGAGGAGACGGAGAGGAGGAAGACGTCTACAGAGATGGCAGGGGAAGAAGAATTGTAGGAGAGTAGAGATTAGGGCGGGTACTTTAAATGTTGGTACTATGTTCAGATTTTCTTTGGGAGTGACGACGATGGACAGGATTAGGTTGAAATGGTTTGGACATGTGCAGAAAAGGGACATACAGTATATTGGTGGAAGAATGCTGAGGATGGAGGTGGTGTACTGGAGGAAAAGCAAGAAGGAGTTTTATGGATGAGGGTAGATATGCAGGTAGTTGGGGTGAAAAAGGCAGATGTAGAGGACAGGGTAGTGTGGATTCGCTGTGGTGACCCCTAACGGGAGCAGCCAGAGTAAAAGGAAGACAGAGAGAGATGAGATGGGTGAGAGAGGGGGGCAGGTATGACTGGAAAAAGCCTAAGCTGGAATCAAACCCGGGTCGCTGGAGCACAGCCACGCATATGGTTGCACTACATCACAACGCTGGTCTCAATATGCTTTTTAATAACGCTGAAATTATTTCACTGAATAAATCCAAACAAATCTAAAATTCCCACCAAACACAAAAAACTACCAAAAAGGTTTTTATGACATCAATTGAAATATTTTGAAATATTTTCTTCTTTTTTTTTTTTTTAAGTAGCATTCAAATGGCTCTGATACACAGCTGCTTTCTCCTGCACATGTTGAATGTTTAAAACAGCATTAAATGCAGTTCTGGGTTATTAATGCTGAAGTTGCAGCTTCAGTCAATTTCCAATGTACCAGAGCGGTGCTAGCCGAATAGTTTGGCATCCCTTAACCATGGCTTATGCTAAGTAAGCACTGAATAACGGTTTTGCACTAGAGCACCACACTGGCAAACGGCAGAATTGCAGGCTCACTGGTCAAATGCTGTTAGTATCATCTAATTGTTTCAGTTCTAGTCTCAGAATTCTACACCTGATGATATATTATGCACATATGCTACATTCACTTTTGTATATTCGCCCCATATATCTATTTATTCATTGCTATACACACACACGCACACGCGCACACACGCACACACACGCGCACACACACACACATCACTATCTGAGAATCTTAGATGCGAACTGCATGCCACTGGCTCTGTACTGTTAGTTACACAATTTTTAGTGTAATGAAATCTGCTAAAAGCTGTTTTATGAGCTAGTCCTTCTCTGTAAGTCATGACCCACACAGTCCTTGACATGAATCTTAATATTACTGTTTAACAAGTGTGTTTGAAACTTCTTGTTCGCTTATCTGGACAGGTACATTATTATGGGCATTATTATTATGTGTAATGCCAGTTGAAGACCTGCTAACAGAAGCACATTAAAGTCTCAGCTTAATTTCACATCTGTTATTCTACTATTTTTAAAAAAGCAGCTCTAGCCTGTGGCTGCGTCTCAGAATACAAGTTGGCTCGAAATTAGTCTGAAAACTCAAAAAAAAAAAAAAAAAAAAAAAAAAAAACCCAAATGGTTTAATAGCTGTGAGTTAGGTCTGAATGAAGCAAGCCAGACAGAAATAGTTTCAAATAGACAGAGCAAGCGTTCCCTGTGTACCAGCTCGGTGTTTCAGGCATCTGGCAAATAGTATCAAAATAAAACAAAAATGAACAAATAGTATCTAACAATACGCTGGACTCGTGATTACACCTTTAACCCCGAGTGAATCTTCTTTAAACACATCATAACATTCATCATCTCAACCGTTAATTCAACTGTTGAAGTAACTTGTTAACCATCAATAACATATATTGATTTATTAACTATTAATAAAATGGAGCGCTTTATTAACCATCAATATAATTTAGTGATTTAAATAAATTAAAGTGACTTGTTAACTATATGATAATGATAATCATACATGATAAATAAACACCGTTTTCTTATGGCACCCATTTTCTCCTTTTTGTCTCCACTTTTTGTTTATGACTGAGAAGAGTCTGGATTCTTGCCACATGCTTAACTGCCAGGCTGGCCATCGCTGTAAAGGACATGAATATGCTTTAAATGCTCTTCTGTATCTGTCATGCAAAATTAGATACAGAAAAATGATGGAGAACATGAATAAAACATTACTGCTTATTAAGGTTAATAGGGTTAAACAAGAGAAAATTCATTCATTCATTTTCTTACCCGCTTATTCCCTAATTCGGCGTCAAGGGGGTCTGCTGGTGCCTATTCCAGCTCACATGCATAAGTGAACATACAGCGCCATTAAAATACAAGTTGTAAATAAGATCTAAACAGAATGTCAGCCTAATCTGTAGAACGCAGACCTGCAGTCTTATTTTTTGGCTATTTTAATAGCAAGTGCTGCAGTAGCAAGGCTCACAAAATCGTGAACCCAATGTTGTCTATTGAGTCTTTCTGACAAAATACATCACTGCCTTGGCCTTCAGGTGTCATTAAAGGAAGGAAACGTTAATATAAATCAGCTTTGAATGAACAACCAATTCTAATATCATTAATCATCTATTACTATCCTGACCTGACATCAGTGAAATCGGCCAGCAATTTTTGGATTAATTTGTACAATTACTGTATCGAAATTATTTGAGGCTACCAAAAACTGAAGAGGAATGATATTTTTGAGATGATATTATTGGCACCAGAGTTTTAAATTATTCAGCATAAATGCACAATTGTGGGTTTTGGGGTTTTTTTTTTAGGAAAGTTAAACTGGCAGACTTGGTAATTGTGTATTTAGGGTGGATGTCGGTTTTAAGTGGCGTAATATAATCCTGGATCACCAGATGGAGGCACTGTGGTGTTAACCAGTGTTTGGGTTTTCTGTCATTCTGTTAAATAGGACCCCTGCTAAAAGAGTCAAGCAATTAATTAAAGATACCGGGGCCTTGTGAAACATCAGAGAGTGCTGTGCTGATAGAGAGCATGTGTCACAGGCAAGGGATGTGTGTTTAATTACAGCACCTACTCCACACTGCTCCACATTAAACGGTACAGATTAAAAGAAGTCACAACAAAAAAAGCTTGTAAAGAAATGAGACATGGCTCTGCGGTAACGAAGAGAAAGAAATCAAGCTGTTTCATCCACCCACACAAATCATTAGGTTTCCTTAAGCCCCCTGATCCCAGTTAGTAGTTAATGGATGCTGGAGCAGAGGTTGCTAATGGGAGGCCACTTACTGCTGGCAGGAATTCCACGTACTTCCCACTTGGCTTCTGACTGTGTGATTAGGTTTTACTGATCAATTTTTATAGACATTAGAGGCAAACTAACATGAACAAAAACATGCTTCTCTTTTATTTGGAAGAATAACAGGGTCAGGTCGGGGGGGGGGGGGGGGTCTGTTTAGTTAAAAGTAACACCTACCCCCACCCCACTCATTTTTAACAGTTCAGTGCGAAGACGCACACGAAACCTCACATATACTTAACGCAACAGCACATTAAACACACTGTAGGTTTCCTCCTGTCTCTCGATCACACACACACACACACACACACACACACACACACACACACACACACACACACACACACACACACACACACA
>JAOTRA010059077.1:0-16514 GCA_026260255.1 Pseudolaguvia tuberculata | reverse complement strand
ACACACACACACACACACACACACACACACACACACACACACACACACACACACACACACACACACACAGAGAGAGAATAGAAAAAGCACTTCATAGACTGGAGAAAAGTGAAGTACAGGATGTTGGATAGGTCACGTGATTAACGGTCACAGCTGCGTCGCATTATATGCATTAGGCATTATTTGCCTAAAGACAGGGAATCGAGTTATACTTCTAAATCATATTACACATTAAATTTTAGCTGATGTTTTTTGTGCTGGGATAGGCTCCCACAGACCCCCCAGTGACCCTGAATTAGGTAATAACCGGGTTAAAAACTGAATGAATGAATGAATGAATATATTTGCAGTGGAACTATTGTTAAATCTTAGGGTTTGGTTTAAAACCGCAAATCTATAGAATACTAATTAGGGATTGACGTGATTTAGCAATGTTCTACAGGTAATCAATAAAAAATTTCTAACAAAGAGCAGAAATCACAGATTAGAGGTTAGAGAAGGATCCTCCAAAGCTTTCCCTCCAGAATCCCCCCCCCCCCACATCACCACCCTTTCATCTCTGTCTAGAAAAGCTGCATCTTTTAAACAGTGTAGAAGAAACGCCTGTACTGATTTTACACCATATTTGTCAGTGGTTCCTCAGATCTGACGCTCACCAATTCATTCAATATCGTCCTGTCAATCATTACTATTCTTATGTGACAAGTAAAATTAATAGCATAAACAGAGATCGTATAGGTAGCAGAGAAAACGTACAGTTTGAACATTAGTACTGATGATTGTTATTTGATTATTTTAGTATTTAGCACAGTGGTCCCCAACCACCGGGCTGGAACCGGTCCGTGGATCAGTTAGTACCAGGCCACACAAGAAATAATTAATTACATCCGTTTTATTTATAATTTAGTCTGAATAGTCTTTTATTCTGAAATACAATATTGAATAGTTAAGAGACAGAAGAGTCTATGACTTCCGAGAAAAAGAAAACTTTTACAGACAATATCAGGAATTCTTGAAATATGGATTTATGAGAACAGATGATTCCCTGCATCCCATCTATCGCTATCCATCTGCTCTGTGGAATATGTGGCAACCGGATCTCTCATAACACAATGAAGTCTTGTTACTTAAGACTTTATTTATGTTATACTAACTGGTATGTTATTTGTTCGCCCAATGGTACATGAAAGCTGCTAATAAAGTTGTGTGCAAGTATACATTCATGTTTATTATTATATTTACAATATAAAGAACGCACATACAAAAACCGACCCCCCCCCCCCCCCATTCCCGGGCCACGGTAAAATCTCAAGTGTTAACCGGTCAATGGTGATAAAACCACTGATTTAGCATATAATTGAACCTGGACCAAATTTAGGTTACTTAAATTTCTTTCAGACTTCCAAAAATTAAGGAGTGTCTGTTTTTAGGGTTGGGTTCGGACCCTATCAGTTCCACACTGACAATTTATTAAAAATTTTCATCTGAGAACAATTACCATCGAGCTATTAGCCGAGCTTCTCCCTGATTGGCTCAAAGACACAAAGAGAGAGAGAGAGAGAAAGAGAGAGAGAGAGAGAGAGAGAGAGAGATTGTATCAGCACTCAAAAGGCTCTGACCATCTGTGCTACTGTTGCAGTGGAAGTATTAGCATTATTGAAATATCTGGCAACTAGACGGAAGGTTATTTACCAAACCCAATCAAACTCATCCCACAACTGTATGAGCCATTGTTACAAATACAAAAATTATATACAGATATCCCAAAATAATATAATACATAACTCGAGTGAATAAAACAATTCAGCCCATACAGAGGAGTGAATAATTCACAGCAGTACCAAAAACAAAGGAGCAGAAGGAGAGAGGATTATGCACAGAGATAGAGATAGAGACAGAGAGTGCGGCTCAATAAAAATGGAAAGATAAACAAGTGAAAGAAAACAGATAAAAGCAGGAACATGAAAATTAGAGAGGAGGAAAGAAAGCTTGAGAGAGGATGATAAAAGAAAAGAGAGAGGTGAGAGTGCAAAAGAGGTTGAGAGTGAGCTTGAGTGAGTGAGTGTGTGGAAGTGCAACAGAAGGGGGAGAGGAAGACAGAGTGAGAGAGCAGAAGATTGATGCACATGCAAAAAACAAGGGAGCGAGTGATTGACGTTTAGTGGGTTACAGAGGACAGTGACAGAGGAAGCAAAGATGAGGGAGTTGTAGGCGGTGGAGAGAGACAGAGAGAGAGAGAGGAAGAGAAAGAGTATGAGAAAAAGGAAAGAAATATGTCAAAGCATAGGATGTGGAAGAAGATAGAGATGGAAAATTGTATGATTTGTTTGAGTGAGTGAGTGAGTGAGTGAGTGAGTGAGTGAGTGAGTGAGTGAGTGAGTGAGTGAGTGGCTATATATGAGGGAGAGTATGCTATGTATGGGGGAGAGTACTAGAAGTAAGGGAGGGAGAGAGTACTAAAAGTGGGGGAGGGAGAGAGAGAGAAGCTATGTATAAGGGAGATTAGATGTGGAGGAGGTAGAAAAGAGACAGAGAGTGAGAGAGCGACTGGATATGAGAGAGAGAGAGAGAGAGAGAGAGTACTACACGTGGGGGAGGGGAAAGGACAGACAGTGTGTGTGTGTGTGTGCCCTTGTGTGTGTTAGAGAGAGAGGGGGGAACAGCAACTATAGTTGTGGGGGAAGGGCTTTAGATATGAGCTGCTGAGTTTCCAAAACATGAAAATCTCTCACTCTCACTCTCACTCTCACTCTCACTCTCACTCTCACTCCAGTAGCATAAGCAGAGCAGGCACTGAGTGTTTGAAAGCAGAACCTGTCAATCAAAACAATCTTTACTCTGACACGCTGATCAGAGCACAACTCCTGCCTTCACCACTGCACACTCGCGCACGCACACACACACGCACAAACAAACACGCAAACACCCTCTCACTCTTCCTCACATACAGCGTAAAGCAACGCAGCAAGCATTGTAAAATGTGAAACCCTGAACCTGAGAATAGACAATAAAAGTGTGCAGGGATTTTAGACTGGAACTGAAAGAATCTGAGGCTGTGTGTGGTCCTTCAGGTGTAAAATCCACAACAGGTAATTTACTAGAAAAATGATTCAAACTAATGCCAACTTTATGCACATGATGAATCAAATGTGAGACACTAGGAGAAGAAATATTGTTATGAATTTAACATGAGTCCATCAATTATAGTATTTGGTAGACACCCTTAACCAAAGCAACTGGGGGTTAAGGGCCTTGCTCAGGTGCCCACAGTGGTAGCAATCAGTAGCATGAAAACAGCTCATGCTCATTTCTACAGTCGGAAGCAGAGATACTAAAGAATTGAAAAGATTTTTAAACATTTAAACAGACGGTTTTGGTTATTGTAGATACATTTATACCAATCTTCATTTAATTAAGTGCGATAAAAACAACAGACAGGCTATTTTAGGAAAATAAGCAATTAAAGCTCAGCATTGTCACATGACCATAGTAGTGATAAATTAAAGTGTTTAATTCTAGACATGTTAATGTGTGGAACGATTACTTTCATTCATTCATTCATTCATTCATTCATCTTCTTACCCGCTTATTCCCTAATTCACGGGGGTCTGCTGGAGCCTATCCCAGCGCACATAGGGCGAGAGGCAGATGTACACCCTGGAAAGTTAGCAAGTTCATCACAGGGCCACACATAGATGAACAAGGGGTTCGAATCACACCTCCACCAAGCAACCACTGTGGGCCCTTAAGCAAGGCCCTTAGCCCACAATTGCTCAGGTGTAAAAAAAAAAAAAAAAAAAAAAAAAAAAAAGAGACCAAATCTAAGTTGCTCTTTATAATAGCGTCTGCCAAATGCCAAACTGTAACTGTAACCACTCACACATTCAGTACGATGGGCAATTCGGACTCACCAATCAACTTAAAGTAGATGTTTTTGGACTGTGGGAGGAAACCGGAGTACCCGTTTGAAACGCAGGCAAGCACGAGGAGAACATGCAAACTCTGCACAGAAAGATCCCCGGCCCTGGAATCGAACCCGGAACTTTCTTATTGTTAGGCAACCGTGCTAACCGCTACGCCACCGCACCGCCACGATTACTTTAATCGTTAGTAAAGTGCCACCGTTTTCTTTAGGAAATAGCCATTATCTTCAGGGGGAGAGGCGGCGTGGTGCATAGGAGTGAATGTGTATGTGAATGGTTGTTTGTTTATGTGTTGCCCTGAGATGGACTGGCGACCCGTCCAGGGCGTACCCCCGCCTCTTGCCCTATGTGTGCTGGGATAAGCGCAGCAGACCCCAGTGACCCCGGATTCGGGAATAAGCGGGTAAGAAGATGAATGAATGAATTTCAGGGGGAAATAGGATCATGTGACTGCGATTGAAACTATTGATCACATTGACGCTCACTGTCGTATTTCTAATAATTATTAATGTATTTACCATTAAACATATAAACAGCTTTTTTCTGAATGTGTTTAATTCAGCTGACTGCTAAATGCATGAGCCACCAAGATCTAAAAAAAAAAACTCTCTCATCATTATAGAATTGAGTCATGAAAGAATATCCAAATTAGAATATCCATTAACTGTATCTTGGAAATCCTCTGTTATTAAATGGAGGAAAAAAACCTACTGTATTTCAGTGTGTAAATGTGATTTGAAAGCATCCAGACTTTCAGTTGATGTTAATTCAGCATTTATGGGCTGTTTTCTGTTCTGAGAGTTACAGAAACTCTCATAGTGGGCAAATTCTCAATTGATTTGTATTTCATGTTTTATACTAAAACAAGTGATAAATGTTAATATCAAAATGTTTGTTAAAGAAAATGTACTTACTGTATGATATGATAATGATATTTAATCTAGGACCTTCATCCTGCAGTTACAGAATAAAAGGTCCTCATGAAAGCAGATTCTGCCGACTGATCATTTTTATTTATCATATTCAGAGGCCGGGGTGATGTAGTGATTAGCACGGTTGCCTCACAGCAAGAATGTCCAGAGTTCGATTCCCGGATAAGGGTTTAACATGTTCTTAGCTTGCTCATGGGTTTTTTTCTGGGTACTTCCCACAGGTCTCCTCAAACAGTCCAAGAACACTTACTGTACATGTTTTTGGACTGTAGAAGGAATTCTAATTTGCGGATAGGAGTGAATGTGTGTGTGCGTGGCCCAGCGATGGACTGGCAACCCTGCCTTTCACCCTATGTAAGCTGGGATAGGATACAGCATTTGTGACCCCAAATTACGGAATAAACGGGCTAGATGATGAAGAATGAAGTAAAAAAAAAAAACCTGAACTATCTAATATCAAACTACTAAAATCAACTAAAATCAATTAAAAACCCCCACAATACTTTGCTCCTGAAATTACATTAGCCCAGATTTTAACCTATTAAACTACATTACACAATCCTAACAACAAATGCTTTACACATGAAAGGAAAATGTTTCATTATTTATTATTAAATAAATCACAAGTAAGATTAAAAGAAAACACAATTAAAATACTCAAAAAAGAAGGATAAAGATGGAGAAATCAACTCAAATACTAAAAACATTTTTACAAAATCAAGACCGCTTATCAGCTAAAGAACACGGTGAAGCATGCTGGTGGCAACATTATGATACGAGGCTGTCTTTCTTTAGCAGGGTCTGGAACTCTAGATAAGATAATCGAGATAAAAGAAGGCATGGATTACTCGCAATTCCAATCTATACTGGATTAAAAGCTGCAGACACAAGTTAACGAATCAAAGGCAACAAAAGGGAATAGCTTCTGAGAAAAAACGATCCAAACTTTGAAATCGCTGTCAAAATACTACCAAAAATCAGAAAAAGACTGAAGACACTCGTGCACAGAAATTTCCTCAACAATTCCACACAAAAGATAAAATTTCCAAGTCCAGTTAGTAGAATCTTACTAAAAATACAACCCAGAAGGTGGTTTTAAAGGTTTTTCCTCTTATAGAGGAACAAATCTAATTTTTCATTACTATACGAGTTTTTATTTCCTTCCATGCAATTTTAGGTAGCTTTTTTTTCCTTCTTTACCAATGCAGTCATGTAATGTCTGTTTATTAGTAATAAGAATGACTAATATTTTTTTCATATGATGTGACGGCTGCTCTTGTTAAGGGTTGCCACCTCAACTCTGTGATCCGCACGTTTGACTTGGGGCATTTTACACTGGATACCCTTCCTAACGCAACCCTCCCATTTATCCAGGCTTTGGACTGACACTGCACTGGCTTGTGCAACCATAATAGCTGGGTTTTTATGTACATGTTTTTTTGGACTGTGGGAGAAAATCAGAGTACCAGGAGGAAACCCACGCAAGCACAGGGAGAATTTGACATGCTTCAGACCTGCTACTCAAAGCTGATTAACTGTTTGACCTCAAAAAGATGCCCTTCTTCTGACCTAGAGAATGTGTCCTACTATGTTGCGACAGCAGGCCAAGATTTTAAAGAATGTTTGAAGGCATAATATACGGTAGCAGACATTGTTCAACAATTGGTGGACTTGGTTAAGGTTCCGGTACCCACATGCAAGTTGTTGCGCATCAGGTCAATTGCCAGCTTGGGTCCTTTCAGGGCCCCACCTCTCTCTCTCTCTCTCTCTCTCTCCAATCAATAAATGCTTTAAAAACATTTTAGTATGTATGTAGAAACTGCCTATAAATTATTATAAGTGTTTTTCCACACTAAAAGCTAGCAATCTTCACTAACAAGTATACGAGGGAATAGGAATGGGGCTGTTCTCGAGCCTTTGACCTTTTAAGACCATTAAGTAATTAAAAGTGCCTCCTTGGAAATTGTGTCAACCGTGTACAGTGCAGTTATTCTGTAGAATACAAAAACATTTTTAGTTATTCATCCTGTATGAATCTTTCATGCAAATTAACCAGAATGCCTTTTACACACACAGCCGTGTCAGGCTTACACTGGAACTGTGTGACAGGAAAGTTATTTTATCGGTCTGTTAATCTGACTATCTGTTTTAAGCATTTTATTAATCTTTGCATGGTTGAAACCAGGTATATGTGCAATGTCACGCTTTCATATTGATATCGTTTCATATGAAGCACTGCTATGTGGTAATCAGCAGAGCTATTAGGGTATGCAATAGGGCAGAAATAACGAATAGGCAATAGGATAAAATGCAATTTAGTGCTCATGTAGAAAAAACAAAATTTATGAAAATACACAAACAAAAAAAAATACTTTAGGTAACCTGCTGAAAATGTTCTATGGTGGGATAATTAGACTAGGAGACAGACAGTAAAAGAGAATACAATTCAACACTTGCTATGTTTGCATTAATGTGCATGTTAAAGTCTGCGATGAGAAAATGAAGTTACACTTGCTTGAGTTAGTTTATGACTTGAGAAGTGCGAAAGAGAATTGCTAAACACATTCTGTCCAAATAAATATTAAAGCCATGTGACTAAAATGTGTTTCTGCTGATGCCATCTTTCCGGTTCTTTTATAACAACCTGGCAACAAGTGCGTCAGGAAACAGGATACGCATTTATGCATTGCATATATTATGTGTAAACCCAAGTGACTAATCGGCTTTTTAACTACCTTATTTCTGCCTTGTTTAAGTTACTGTTCGTTACTAGGTTACCAATAAAACCATCAGCTGCTTGAACAACTAAATGGAAACACATCTGATTCGCAATTACGATTTTTTTTTTGAAGAAAATGTGCTGATGGTAAGCTAATGACTAATTGATGTTGGACAGCCCACAAGCACAGAGTCAGTAATCTATATGTGTGTAAAGTGTAAACTGGATCAGCTTTTGAAACGTAATCTTACATGGTAAGCGTTAGAAGAAACAATGGAGGCTTAAAACAGTGGAGGTGTGTGTGTGTGTGTGTGTCAGACCATGGCTCCAGATTCACAGAGGTCCTTCATCACTCACTATAAAAATACACACACCTCGAACCGAGAGCAGACTGTATACCGGCTTTGCTTTTCAAAGGATTAGTTTTTTCTCTGGCTGAAGTATGTGTGCACACAAACATATGAGAACATTCCCAGACCCAGACACACACACACACACTTCCCTCCCCCCACTCACACTAGTGTTATCCCCCTCTATTCAGCAACAAGCCCAGACTGTGTTTATTGTGCAAGCCCCACCTTCTGCGCCTCTCTCTCTCTCTCTCTCTCTCTCTCTCTCTCTCTCTCTCTCTCTCTCTCACTCTCTCTCTCTCACTCTCTCTCTCTCACTCTCTCTCTCTCACTCTCTCTCACTCACTCACTCTCTCTCACTCACTCACTCTCTCTCTCACTCTCTCTCTCTCTCTCACTCTCTCTCTCACTCTCTCACTCTCTCTCTCACTCTCTCTCTCTCTCTCACTCACTCTCTCTCTCTCACTCTCTCTCTCTCACTCTCTCTCATACACTCCCTTACTTAGATTTTTCCCTTGTGCACAATTGCACTTTTCCCCTTCTTAATTCCCTTGTGCACACACACGCTTGTCCACCATCCTGTACCCCTTTACTGTCAAGCCATCTCACTGCCTCTCTCCCTACCCCCCCTTCAGAACTCTACCTCTCTCCATGTCTCTCTATTTTCATGCTCCATTTCTCTCACTCTCCATGTCTCACCCCAATCCCCATCCAGCCCATCTCTCCCATCCAGTCCATCTCTCACCCCCAATCCCCATCCAGTCCATCTCTCATCCCAACCCCCTATCTATCTCTCACCCTCAATCTGTCTCTCTTTTTCCACCATCTCTCTCCCCATCTGTCTCTCTATCCAATTGCCTAACTCTCACTTTCTCTCCAAGTCTCATGCTCTCTCACTCTTTAGCTCCTCTCTCTCTCTCTCTCGCTCTCTTTGTCTTGCTCTCACACTCTTTCAATCGCGCTCTCTCTCTCTCTCTCTCTTTCACCCTTCCCCCACTCTTTCCTGCAGCTCACTGGCTATGGATCAACACTCACATACCTCGGTGCATTGTGCATTTTTAACAGCAGAACCACACACACACACACAAACAGACACCTCAGCAAAGTCTAGAAGCAGAATCCAGTACATAAAACAAAATCATAAGCACAACACAGGCGAACAGTCCTGCAGGCAGAAATACACACACACACTGGAGAAACTACGAGCCACACACACACACACACACACACACCCTGGAGAAACTACGAGCCACATCACAAGCTTCACCAGAGAGGTTTGATTTGCATTCATTTACATTTATTCATTTGCCAACACTTTCATCCAGAGTGACTTAAGAGGAAGTAAAATTCTCCTTTAAGTTATCATTCACATACTGCACAACTGATTGCACGGCAGCGTTCAGCAGCGACCCGAAGTGCAGGGAAAATCGGATTAATTTACAAAATCATTTTTATAGCTAGCCAGCATATGCAAATTATAAATAGTGTAAATAAATAATTGAAATACTATAAATTAATTAAGAGTGTAGCGTGTACTATTTGGCGAAACGAATACAGCAGAGACGTCCATACTGCTGTATTAGAGTACTAAATAAAATTACAGTCATATCCCTATGATGAATATCTGTGCATCCATTTATATTTCCAGTCTCCTCCCATGTGTATGTCCGCTTACAGCAGGGTTGTCATGGTAACCGGTTTCTCATTGATCATGCTGATTTCCCATTTTCCCAACTCGTGCTCATCCACATGCTTGTATATTTCACAAGAAACAAAAATATATATAAAATCATATTAGCAAGCTTGCTAAGAAAAACTAAAAAACAACAACAAAAAAACAGGGTTTCCAAACTACAGACTTTAACAGAACATTAAGTAGGATTGGAAAAAAGCTCAGTCTTAAAAAACCCCAATGCTAACGAGGCATTAAATGCTTTGCTGAACATCCAAGGGTGGAAGAAAATCAGAATAAACTGCTGTGTGTACACATTAGAGGCGGACGAAAAAAAGATTCATTGTGATTTTTTTTCTCCAACGATTCTGAATCAATTCTATAAACTTCAGCATGAATTCTAAATGTAAATTAGATTGCAACAGCGTGGGTCTGCACATGCATGAAAAAAACAATTAGCATTCATAGACGCAAGTAAGCAAATGTGATGTTTATAAGACATGGAGCAAAGTTTCTGGCACCAAATTTGAATATTTTGAGAACATAACTAACATGGAGAAACATATGTGATTCCACTAGAGAAACAAACTTCTCATTAAACGACCTTTGAGCCAGTAGCAAAGTTTCCACCAAAATTCTAAAATGGCAAAGCAAATTCCATAGTTGTTGGTGGCTTTTACTGCCAACGATTTTGTCATGGATAACCCAGGGTTTCACACTGTTGCATGAACTTGAGCCATGGTACAGAGTGTCTTTATGGCATTAGTGAAGTGTTCTTCATAATGGTTATAGTAATCAGACATTAACAATCCACTGACATTTGTTTTCAAATCAAAAGTGCGCCCCTTTACAAATTACTCTGATACTTTACTTGTATAATTTATTCATCATCAAGTAGTCAAGAACGCTGGTAGAATTTTATTTACCATGGTTTTATGCTACGAGTCATTTTATTTCAAACACAATAAAAAGTTATCTAAATGTAGTTATTCTGACAATCTAACAAAAAATTTCTAGAAATAAATTTAAATAGTTAAGAAGTTGAAAGTGGACTTTACCTTGTTTCTTGTCTTACCTTGTACTTAATATAAAGGAACATAAATGAGCTTAAGTTTTCCTTATAAATTCCTTATAATGTGGACAACCCTTATTTAGCATTTTTCTAAAGTTATATAATAATAACTAACATGACCTAAGAATTTCCTAAAAGGGAATAATGTTAAATATGAAAATATAATTATATAAACACTAAATAATCCTAATCTGTTCATCACCACATTTACATTTCTAGCATTTGGTAAATGCTGTTATTTATAGCACCTTTTTATCTAACTGAGCAGTTGAGGGTTAAATTCCTTGTTCAGAGGCCAACCAATGGTTGCTTGGTAGTGTTGGGAATTAAAACCATGACCTTCTGATCAGCAGTCACAGAATTCCTTTGTTTTGCATCTTTTCAAACTATTTCTGATCCCTGATTACCTGAATCGAGTTTCTGCGATCAATCAAAAGCTAGATTATCCTGCAATCCATCCTAACCCATCTCAGTATCTTCCACAATGTGCCTATCAGCAGTCTCACACCTTAATGACTGAGCTACCACTTCCCTTTACCTGGGCAACACTTGGAAAAAAGATCTACACATACTGTACGCACAAACATAAAACGTAAATCTAGAATATTACACCAACAAACCGAAAAGAGTAGATGATTTAGGTTTTGTTTTATGAAAGCAGACTCTAGAGCAAAAAAATAAATAAATAAAAAAAAGCAGGTCCAGAGAAAAGAGCAGGGTTTCACTCTGGTTTCCTGTGACAGAAACGGGATCTCCGTCTGGGCTGATGTTTACACACAGCAACTTATATCTGTCACACAACACTTTTCAATCGAATGGAAACACTGACAACTTCACTGATGGCTTTCGCAAACGAGAACAGCTGAGCAAGTGCACGGGGAGTCGTAGTGGCTCAGCCCACCCGACTAAAGCAATCTCCCAGAGTCTCGGAGGACATTCATAGGAAGGATGTAATGATTTATACTCTGAGCCACAATGTAATATTTATACAAAGACATCTGAAGCAAGGAGGATTGCTTTGTCTGTATTTACAAAAGATATAATTATTTATACAATGAAAAATGTAAAACAATCATTGCAACTATATTCATTTGTTTTGGTTATTTTGGGATGACTAAGCTTTCTTAATAAACATTTAATAAGCACACATGCTTACTATTATAGCAGTCGATCCTCCTTTAGCGGGGTAAGCAATCTAAAAGTACAATAAAATAAGTATTTCAAAGAAGAAAAGGCTTAACGTGACATTGGGAGACCTGAGTTCAAGCCCAATCACCGCCAAAGAAGACCTGGGCTCAAGTCCACCACTGTTGGGTCTCTTAACCCTTTCTGCTCCAGGGGTGCTGTAAAATAGCTAACCCCGCACCCTGAACTTACAAGGATAGGATAAAAGGAGAAAAACATAACATTTCACTATATGTTGTTCTGTGCATAACCATGCATGTGACAAAATAGTCTAGGAGGTCTTTCTGTCTGGAGTTTGTATGTTCTCCACATTGCATGTTCTCCCCTGCTTGCTTGGGTATTTTTTTTTTTTCGGGTACTCCGGTTTCCTCTCAATGTCCAAAAACATGTACATTAGATTAACTGTTTAATTGTGTGGTGTGTGTGTGTGTGTATGTTCGTTCGTCTATGTGTGGCCTTGCAATGGACTGGCAATCTGTCCAGGGCGTAGCCCTGCGTGTGCTGGAATAGGCTCCAGTAGACCACTGCGACGCGAATGATAGAATACGCGAGGTTAGAAGATGAATGCATAATTATCTGAAATTAACAGTTCTGTATCATATTAAAAATAAATTCCAGGATAATCATTAATTTAAAATCTAAACATTTATTCAGAAAACCAGAGAACTAAACTTAGACAGTTAAAAATTACTTCTAACTAATTATTAACTAACTATAATGTATAAACACAACTGCAAATAAAGCTTAAAAGCCCTGCAATCAGATCTAACAGTGTTTTCAGTGTTGCCATATTAAGCAGAATCCCCTGTGACTGGCTATTTTTAATCACCTTGAGCTGAAAATGGCCTTGGGCATGAAACTGTAATTTATCAGTGGTACATTTCAGGTCTGGTTTACAGTGATTTTTGATGTCAACAGTATATTCAGCTAATTTTTCTGCAATAGATCATAACGCTACTGAAGCTTTATTTTATTCTGATATAAAACCAAGCATCAAACATCTGCCAAAAAAACTAAGTATTTTCATTTTAAAAACTTATATAATATAATAACCAACATGTCAGTAACATCATCAGACAAAAAACAGCAAAGTTTCTCCTTTGGAAATTGATTTTTACAATCCTGACATTTTTGTTTAACATAAAAGCAAATTAATAAAAACTTTGTTTTACTGTGGAACATCTGTAAAAACAAGTCAGTTCCTGTTATCAATTACATGTTCATAACAGTGCTATAAACAAGCATGCAAGCCTTTCTTTATTTTCCTCCCTTTTCAGGCTCTTGTGAGAAACTCAGCCCAATTTTCTTTGTTTTAAGTGACTCTAAAGGTTCCTTTAAGTTTAGTAGTGTTATATATGTCGGTCATGGGCTGTACATTTCCTTGTAAATTAGCTGTTGCTTCAGACTGCCAGCAGACGATTTGGACCTCAAAGCAGTGTAGACTGTCGAGCATATAAAACTCCTTTAAGTGAATGAGTGTATTTATGATCATTTCAGTTATCATTTATCCGATCCTCCCAAACTCTCATTGTCAACAATGACCTATTTCCACAAAGTGGAAAGCCAATTAATAAAAAAAAAAAAAAGCAGAACACACGTATCCCCAGATTCTGGTTAATACTCCAACCAACCATGGTGTCTGCTGAAAGTATTTTCATATATAGCAGATGTTCACGCAAGAGTTTACGGATGTCTGCAAATATGTTAAAGTACATCAGTACAATATTAGATTGCAGCTACAGAAACCAACATTACCAGTGTAATTCCATGGATATACAATAGACAACACAGTGCCAAATATTTACTGAGATAAAGCCTGAGAAACCATGACAAATCAATCTTCTGTGTTACAAGAATAAGTCTCAGACCTTCAGATTGACAGCAAAAGGTCTGGAAACCTTGAATGTTTCGAATGACTAAGGTCCGTCCAAAAGGATGTATGACTGACAGGTAAACAACCAATGATTTATGATTTCCTGTGTAACCATGTTATCCAAATGCAAAACTAAAACTTCTTTTAAACCGGTTCTATACAATCAACCTTGCATATTTTTAAGAATCTTCCATTTAATCGATCTTGATGACTTTACATGCAGACCGTTCAACTATGCCACACACGTATCGCATTAATCGATGCATATGGCATACAGATATCGCCCGGAAATCCTGGCCAATTCAACTAATGAGAGAACGAACTTAAAACTCCTGAAGTGCTGTATGCATCAGATATTAAGTCAGCGGTATGTGGCTATGACATCCAAACCTGAGACTCAGGACTTCAACTCACTGAATCAGTCAAATGTATGCAACAATCCGGTTTTTGATCTGACCTGCAGATCCTCTCTTTGCTTACTTGAACTTCATAAGAGATTTTGTTCAATAGTTTTCAGATAAGTCCTATTAAGTATATGACAGAAACCTAAGCTGGACAGACGATTGTTCTCCATTTATCATGCTGTAATGTCTGTCATGCTAGATTTAGGAGGGATAATTGGTCTATGCTTTGTACTTAATCGTTTATAACAAAGTCTTTTATAAACACTCCTGACTAGTTTAGCAGGTTACAAAAGAAAGAATGTTACACATAAGGAGGAGGGAGACACAGAGTAAGCTTAAAAAGTAATAAGAGAAGATTCTTTGCTTGTTTAAAAGACATTATTAATCCGCTTTTAACAGTGTCTGTTCTTTTAATATTTAGAATGAATGACTGTGCTGGAAAAATGACAGACATACAAACAATCATTTCCTCCTCGAATAAATAATGAAGGACTTACGGCCAGAGGTTTTAGAAAGGACAAAATGAAAAATTTTAAATTCTTGTATATTTTGATCTTTCTTTGAAAAACGCAGAGGGTTAAATCCAGTAAATTTATACAGAAATCAGTGCCAGGTTGAAGGACATCTGGTGAGGAGAAACACACACACACGAGTGAGTGAGTGAGTGAGTGAGTGAGTGAGTGAGTGAGTGAGTATGCGAGAAAGAAATGGGTAGGGGGGAGGCATGGAAGAGCAAGAGGCATGGCGGAGGTGCAAGTGAGAGAGAGTGAGAGATGGAGAGAGAGAGACAGTAAAAGCAGACAATGGGGAAGAGAACAGGAAGACAAAGTGCATTAATGAATGTGTGGAATGTCTGCTTCATTTGTGTTATTAAGCATTTGCTTCCTACGTCCACAAAGTAAAAAAATCAATAAACAAAATCATACATCAACTTCCATTAAAGTAAAGTTGATTGATTGTAGTTTAAAATCTTGGGAATAAAACAAACAACAGAAAACACCCATATGCTCGTTTATCTAATGAATCAGAGGTGAATCAACCACCGAGAGGAAAACGTACACTGATTGGAGTGGACAGTTAGAGCCAGAACGATGATCTCAGCATTGATCCGACAGACTGTTTCCATGTTTCACATCATCACACTGTCAGTCCTGATTCAAGGTATTACCATAATGTGTTATTGTTATCAGAATGCACTGATATCGGCACCGATACTGAGCTTACATACTCACACTCCACTGATACCAAAGACCGACAACCCTTGAGATGGCAGTGAAGGAATTATTCTGGTGCAACTATTTCCCAGCGTAACACCTCTTGAACTTAATAAAGATAGTGAATATAAAAAATGCCTAATGCAAGACTGGATAACTAATAACTCTGTTAGCTAGCCAAGTAGTACATTTTATTTGGTAGTGTGCTTTTAAACAAATAACTCGGCTAGTGAACAACAATATCATATTTCAAAACAAGTAATGAAATAGCATTTATATTCAGAAGAGTAAAAAATTGTATTTTTACAACCGCACTCTTGTTTATTTGTTTATAAGCGGTTGGCCAATAATACAGCTCTGATCTGTACGGTTTAGCTCTCCGCTTGGGTAAGTGTTGTAATTTCCTCGACATGTGCTTTTGTTTTCTTTCACATGGTTTTATCAGTATTTTACACACCTGCGTGTCTCTATTCTCACCCGCGCTAATGAATCAATCCGAGGTGTGCTGGCTGGTGTTTGTGGTTCAGCAGGTGGTAGGAATTGCAAAAAATTAAATAAAAAATTAATTAATTAAAATAAAGATAATTAAACTTATAGTATGAATGTATTTATTCATGAAGCTGAATGCAATGTGAAATATGAAAAACACCTTCATCTCTCAATCACAGTGGGCTGTGTGGAGGCGGTGAGGAGGTTTGTCGGTGGGTGGGTCTGGAGCAGTCTCAGGTTTTTCATCTCTGCAGTGACTCAATTGAAGTAAACCTAATTTACCACAGATATGCTGGAGATCAGAAAAGAAACCCTACAAGAATTGCAAATGAATTAAATGTCTGGAAATGTCATATGTCATATGATAAATTAAATTTGCCTGGATTTTTCTTCATGAGCCACAGAGCTACAAAAAAAAGATACAAAAATGATGAGCTACAACGTTTTAGTTAGTTATAATATCAAGCACAGTTTCTGAGGTTAACTGTAACCGCAACATTATAACGACAGACTTTCCATCTCTCATGTTATCCGTGACCGAAATCTTTAGAATTCCACAAATTCCTTTTTGTTCACTAATGAAATATCGATTCCAAGCTCCTGTTCCTTACACACACACACACACACACACACACACACACACACACACACACACACACACACACACACACACACACACAC
>JAOTRA010059025.1:0-16526 GCA_026260255.1 Pseudolaguvia tuberculata | reverse complement strand
CCTCGAATTAGGGAATAAGCGGGTAAGAAGATGAATGAATGAATGAATGAATGAATGAATGAATGAATGAATGAATATTTAAGGACCTTGATCAAGGGCTCAACTCAAATTCATGTCAAATTAGCAGTCAAACAACCACTGAGCTACCACTTACCCTCTCTTTAACATTTCTAACACCCTTTAACATTCAACACTACAACATACTATCCAACATGTCTACACACAGACAAACCTCAGCACAATATTTCTTAACTCAACATACATCCCACTTCCTTACTCCATCCTACTCCACCTCTAGTTACATATACTCACTACTCACTCCATCTCTACACATCATATCACAACTCAGGATGATTCATTGTAAAAAAAAAAAAAAAGCTTTTGGAAAATAAAATGCCAAACATTCTTTAAACCACATAGGGATGCTCCTGGCTCAGAATTTAACCCCTGTCTAACTTTCAGGTTCACAAAAGATCAAGCGGAACTGTCACAGCAATATAGAGCCTGTCATCCTCTACTTGAAACTATTTCAACCCTAAGGCGGCCATTTAACACTGGAAATTGACCAGACTAAGCAAAAATTGATTTTGTCTTTTGAGGGTGAAAAAAATGGATTTTATAACTACATGTTGTTCTAGTCCAAAAAAAAGTATAAAATTTTTCTATTCCGGTTTGGAATATTTTAACCAAAATGCTGATTCTCTGTATGTTAAAACTAATTTTATTTAGATTTGTGTCATCAGCAGAAAATGATAAACAATTGCAAGGTGTTTTATTCTTCTTTGCAGAGTTATAGATGCTAATCAGTCCACAAAGCATGTCTTTGAATTTATAGAGATATACAGTAAATCCACAGGAAGAAAATGCAAATGCTGCAGATATTATGTAGAGGCTGGCATTAACTCACTTTCTCAACCCCAGGAGTTCAAGGCTGCCTACCAACAAACTTGTTAATTTATTTACAGTTATAGTTAATGATCTAGAACATCCATAAAACGAATCAGTCCTGTGACAGCAAACTGTAAACTATTGTTCCCTCACCAGCCTCACTGTGTTAGTAAAGTTAGACCTTACCACACATTTATTCACTCCTCATCATACTTTAAAAACCCTTATAACACCTTACCACATCACTGACCCACAAATCACACAGTATACATGATTTTGTCAAGTAGGATGTGATTCTGAATTAAAATCTGTTGGTCATCCTGGATGAACCAATCTTAACCATCACCATGTCATCACTGTGTTAGAATTTCTCTTGCTCTTCATTCATTGCCTGGGGAATCAAACCCAGGACCTCCTTCCTGTGAGGCGAGCATGCTAACCACTACGCCACCACGCTCCCCTTCTCTCGGTTTTATTACCAAAAATAAAATACTAATAAAATAAAAAACTATGGTGTGTAGTACTTATGATACACATTAAACGTTTGTAATAATAAATAAATGTAAACTCATTATTAAAGGAAATGATTAAATTCATTATTGTTAATACATCCTACAGTCTATATTTACTAATGTTGTTCCTTGACTATTGCAAATAATCTTAATATAATTTGTCTAATTTCATGTTGTCATCTGATGTTAATCCAGGAATCGTTATTGTCAGTAAATTATTCCAGAATCAATACATTTTCAGTCTTCAATTTCAGCTAAGTGTAGTGATTATAATGGTCGCCTCACAATAAGAAGGTCCTGGGTTTGATTCCTGGGCCAGTGGTCTTTCTGTACAGAGCTTGCATGTTCTCCCCACGCTTGCGTGGCTTTCTTCTCGGTACTCCGGTTTCCTCCGACTATCCAAAAATATGTACATTAGGTTGATTGGTGGGTCAAATATTGGCCATTGGAGTGAATGTGTATTTGAGTGGCACACTTCAGAGTGTACCCCTGCCCCTCCCCCTATGTGCGCTGGGATAGGCTCAAGCGCACCCATATAACCCCGATTTAGGGAATTTAGCTTTTACTAAGTTAAAGGTTTTTTTCTATTTGTTTTTGATCAACAAAGGGAAAGATAAAAAAATAAATTGGTTGGGTTTAGTAAGTGCACACTGATGACATGTATATGTAGGTATAAGTTCAGCCAAACATATGTATTAATGTTATATATTTTTTTTGTTATAATTAATGTGTTTTAAATCCATACCTTAGGTCAGAAAACAGAAAACAACATGGTACAAAACATAAACATTGTATTCATATCAGATCAGTTATAAGAACAGTCAATCATAATGGATATTTATTTACATTCTATTTATGTATTACCTAATTTTCTACTTTTTTTTTTTGCATTTTCCTTTTCATTATATAGTGACAGAGAAAGAGAGAGAGGATCCTGGGGGATCCATAGTCAATTCTAGGAAGGATGTGCACTAAGTGGATATACACCTGGAATCCATTTAAAGGCTAAATCCATCATGCACACACACATTAACACAAGACACAATATATCATAGCTTGTTTAGCTACTGACAGGTTTTTAAACAGAAGAAGCCCTGACAAATCGAAGAAATTTCATACAGCTATATACACAGAATATTAATAGTAATAATAATAATATAATGCTTGGGTCCAGGTAAGGAAGACATTGTATTGTATTATGTGTATAATATATTTATGCGGGCGGCTCGGTGGTGTAGTGGATAGCACGGTCACCTAACAATAAGAAGATCCCGGGTTTGATTCCTGGGCAGAGGATCTTTCTGTGCAACGTTTGCATGTTCTCCCCATGCTTGTGTGGGTTTCCTCCCACAGTCCAAAAACATGTACATTAGATTGATTAGAGATTCTAAATTGCCCATAAAAGTGAATGTGTGTGTGAGTGGTTGTTTGTCTATGTGTGGCCTGTGATGGATTGGAGAACTGTACAGGGTGTACCTCTGACTCTTGCCCGATGTGCGCTGCCTTACTATTGCTTAAAGACAAAACAAAAATAGGGCCAAAAACATAACAGATTAGTGCCAGCTCAGCTTTTGGCTACTTCAGCAATTTTCCATCCAGTGTCGCTGCCAACCTGTTGATGAAAAATGCAGCTAAATTCAATTATCTTATTTGCCATTGACATAAATAAATGCTGAAAATATTTGGCTGTGGTTATGCATAGGATTGCAGAAGGTTAAACTTGCTAACTTGACAAATGTTAACATGATCTCTGATCTGTATTTAATCACTGGCCTGACATATTCAATTCGGTCTAAATGCAATAGAAAGCTGATGTTTGTAACTAGGATTGATGTTTTGTTAGTTTATAGTGTAAAAGTATAGAAGATTTGGCTCAGTGGTTAAAATGTTGGCCTTTTGACCAAAAGAACGTTGGCTGCATTTACACTGCCCATATCAAGTGACTCAATTAGGAAGTTTTGCTCCAATGTGGCACAAATCGGATTTGACCCATGACCGTGTAAGCAGAAAAAAAAATGGATTCCAATATTTTCCGATTAGCTTTAGGCCTCATACACATGTGGTAATAATAAGACCATGGATTAGATATGTGCAATAATATACATTGATGGCATTTGGCAGACGCCCTTTCCAGCATTTTAAAAGAGTGCAAGTCAAGTTTCAAAACCTGCAAATCTGCAGTGCTGGATTGTTTTATTTAAGTTATCCAGCAAACGTGTTTGGGAAGGTTTCATGAACGGAACGCCCTATCCCAGCACACATAGGGTGAGAGTCAGGGGTCACCAGTCCATCTCAGGGCCGCACATAGACAAATAACCACATGCACACTCACACTCACTTGTATGAGCAGTTTAGAATCACAAATCAAACGAAAGTACATGTTTTTGGACTGTTGGAGAAAACCTGAGTACCTGGAGAGACCCCTTGCCTGAGAATCTTGTTGTGTGGCAACGGTGCTAATCACTACGCGCCACCCTGTTTTAATAGTTCTTGTATTTGCATAAACATTATTAAGTGGAGGTCATTTCCTTTCTCTTGGTTGTTTATATTACTTACAGTGTTGGAGTATTTACATTTTAGAATATTTATATTTGGTTTGTTTATTCCTTCCTAAGTCCTTCCTAAAACTCTTAAACTAACCACGGTTTCTCATCAACAGTTGATCCTTCCTTCATTCTTTTCATCTTATAAGGAAAGCTTTATATAACTTTCTACCTATTGCTGTGTAAAATAGTTTCTTATCATTGGTGTATTCTGCAGTCATTTTTAGTGATCCACTCTGATCATGGCCTTATGTGGTCAGAAGTTCAGACTGAAAGCATAAGATCTCGATGATGTGAAAAAAAGAAGATCCCACCATTAAATAGTTGCTAAGGACGCACCGAGAAGTAAACATTGTACTGCATATTTTTAACATATATACAGTATCAGGAGTGGTGTATCATAAATCATGATCAAGTGGCAGGCTGGATTTTTGTTGCAAATGCTAGTTTTGGTTGCTATCTGTGAGCACACAAACACAATAATGATAAATGGAGAAGGTGGTAGAGCTGTCCATCTGCCAATGACGCATATAGAGGACATCTGCGTGATAAAGAAAAAGCTGAAAAAAATATTAGTGAGACAATAGTTTACAACAACTAAGAGCTTTTCGGAGAAGAAAAAACTATGATTGTGCAATGCAGTGCAATAGTATAGTAGTCATATTCATGGGAAATACTAAATGCCTCAAGCAGGATATTTTAACGCCATAAACACAACAGGCTGCATCTTGAATCAGGAGGCTTTGGGTTGTTTCCATTTAGAAAATGTGAAAAGCATGTCTCCTGGAAATTCTGTCAGAGGAGAAATCCAGGAAATCAACCAATCAGAGAATGACTGTGAAACTCCTGAATTGTTTTAAGGATGAATCAGAATTGCAATCTGATGTCATAACAATTTCTGTTACCAACCAACCTGTTAAATTCACTACATTGTAGATGCGATGTTGTGAGCTGTAAAATTAATATATTGATGCTTGTTGAACTAAACCTAGACACTTCTGCTTGGAGTTTTATCACTAGAAAACAGCTTACTGCTTTTGACGGCTTTGGCAGGTAGAAATATACTATGTTCTAACTTTATCTTTCTAAATTTTCAAAATAATTTCCAAGTTGGAAAGTTAACACATTTTTCTGTTAATTTATAAGAATTGATGAGTGCCCTCAGTAGCCCTGCAGTGCTGTGTGCTGGTGATTGGACATTCCAAAAATATGGTTGGTTTAGAGACCAAGATTAGGTTGCAAAACTTTTTTCTAAATTAAGCATACTGTGTGAGTTCAGGCAGGTCTTGTAGACAAGCTTACTATCAGCTGATCTGAGAAAAAGCAACCAAACCCCTAACGGCTACATCAAACGGGTCACCTTACTTAAACACAGCTTATCTGCTTGCTTTGCTGATTCCTCAGCAAACAGCCTACCTCCACCCGATCTCCTCCTTTAATTTAACTCCTGAAACAATGTCTTTTTGTTGTTATGTTCCAGGCGGATTTGTTCTGCTCTCCTATTTTTAAAATGGGAGGGTCGCCCCAGATAATGCTGCTGTTTCCCTGTCTAGGCTTTAAACCTGGCCTAAAGGTTGACTTTTTTTTTCAGTGGAATGAATTGATGGTTTGTCTAAAAACTTACCAATCCCCACCCACCCAATCTAACCACATACACAGACTTCCAAGCCCCACAGTTTTGCATAGCCAAACTATCATCAGTAGAAGGTCTGTTATTTGTGTCTGTTTTAAATGTGTAAATGGTTAAAGCCAAACCAAGAGAACGTATGAACCAATGACGTTTTGTTTAGTAACACATCATAGTCATGCAATGGGGCAGTGAACCTTAAATATGTTAAATCTTGATTAATGCTAATTGCCATCTGGGTAAACATAACAGCTTACGTTTTTCAACCAGACGACCTTGCTTCCAGACGCAATATTAAATAATGCGCACACCAGTCATCCTGTAAACTTCAACCAATAAGAGTACGACGTTGAAGCTACTGAAGTGTATTCAGCTTTGTGCGTCAAAGTTAAGCCAGTTATTCAATAAGTGATCTGTGTTCGTGATGACAACCCCCCTCCCCGTTTGTAACGGGATATAATAATAACTAAAGAAGTTAGATGAACGAAAGAACCCTTTATTTACGGGTAAGCACAACTCTCAGAACAAAACTAAAACCGACAAACTAAACCGTGCAGCAACGCTGCTCTACCACGTGAAACTTAACTTTAGGGGAGACAAAACGTACAACAGACGGGGACTCGAACTTCGGCTGAACATTGAGCACGCGAACATATATCCTCCAGCACATTCGGTGCTAACACACATATATTATAATCCACGCTCTCGTAAGGTTGGCGCTCAACTTAAATAACGCACCATCACCTGGCTGATTGATCGCATCCCCAATCAGCAGGTGATGGTGGTTAGTGATGAGATGGGGGTAGGGCGTGACACAGTTTTTTCTGATTTATTATAATAAATTGTGTATAACGACTTGATTGTTTTCTTTTGTAGCGGCACGCCTGTCAGCTGGTTGGATTGCTGGTGTATTTGAAAGCAATTCCTTACAGTTTTGCTTCCTGTTGCAGTATGGAGAAAAAAAATGTCTGTGCTGCGATATACGAACTGGGGGAATGTCGGGGGAAAGTGACAGTTTGCTGGCACACTGATATTTTCAACCTACTTTTGTCTAAAATAGGACTTGGTTAAGTGTCGAAAAGCAAAAAGTTCCTCTCTAACAAAAGTTAGTTCTCAGCATGAAGTTTTGGAAAAGCTAAATCTAATTAGATAAATCTTGCTACCAATTACTGATCAAGATACATATGTTATGTACTGTACATAATTAGCTCAATCTCAGGAAATTATTTTCATTCATTCATTCATTCATCTTCCTGCCCGCTTATTCCCTATTTGGGGGTCACGGGGTTCTGGTGGCACCTATCCCAGCGCACACAGTCTGCTCCTTTATCTAAAGAGGACTAACATTGAAATGCCTGACAAAATAAATGGGTCTTTAATCTAGACTTAAATATTGAGACTGTGCCTGATTCCCAGACATAAACTGGTAGACTGTTCCATGACTTTGGGGAATTATATGAAAACGCTCTGCCCCCTGTTGTAACTTTATTCACATGTGACACTGACAGACAATCCGCATCCTTTGAATGAAGTGGGCGTGGCGGAACATAGGGCACCACCAGATCACTAAGGTACTGAGGTGCGAGACCATTTAGTGCTTTATACGTTAAAAGTATTATTTTAAAATCTATACGGAATCTCACCGGGAGCCAATGCATAAAATAAGTGTGTTTCAACTCTTATTTTATAGAGTTGTGTTACAATATCTAAATCTAAATATCCTAAATAATGAACATTTGATATTACAGTATGATTGTTTCAAGACCCTGCAGAATTCATTTGGCTCTCCAGCATTTTACTTCTTCTGTCTCTAATGAGAACCCACATCCCTGAAATCTGTACACAGTGATAAATGAGTTGCATTTACTGTTAAACCCTTGTTACATCGGAATCTGCATCGAATGCATAAGTCATTTTCCCTGCACCAGGTCTCATGGGATACAGACTGCTCTGAGTAGTTATTGGCCAGATATGTTCTTCAAGTTAGATGTAAAACCACCAGAGAAGCTTGTTAAATAATTAGACAGTTAACAGAAGAAGTCAATGCTCATTTTCCAGTATTGAATATTGCCAATGTTCCAAAAGGAGGCTGATGTATGTCATACAATAACTGTATTCATCACAGTTTATGCCTAGCTTATATATACAACTACAGGCTTTACCAGACACCTTTATCCAGAACAACTTACATTTGTAATTGGCTTTTCTAAAACTGAGCAATTGGGGTTAAGGGTCTTGCTCAGCGGTCCAGCATTGGAAATGTGGTGGTGTCTGTAATCTGAAAAACCACTGCCCTACCACAAAAATAAATGCTAGCTGTGTGGCAGTGTGATATGTTCCTGAGGTAGATAAGCAATTGGTTTTGTTAAGCATGCTGTCATATGCATAGTCACTGTAACGAAAAAACTTTGGAAAGTGGTCTCAAAAGAGAGAAAATAGGCAAATAACGCTTATCATTTCAAGGGTTTCCTGAGATGGACTGGCGACCCATCCAGGGTGTACCACCGCCTCTCGCCCTATGTGTGCTGGGATAGGCGCAGCAGACCCTTGTGACCCTGGATTCGGGAATAAGCGGGTAAGAAGATGAATGAATGAATGAATGACTTTCAAGGGTTTAGTTACAACATAGATATGGCCGACCATACCGACCAGGACCACCAGACTTTTTTCCCATTTGACATTTGTTTCTCTCCATGTTGGTTTTATTTGTTTATCGTAATGGATACATTAATTTTTAAAATTAATGTATGCAGTAAAGTCTATTACGTTACTAAATATGCTATACAGATATTTTTTCTCAATACTTTTTACTTTCACTATTTTTATGCATTATTTCATCATGGTACCATCATTCACTTCACTCAATCCTTCCACCAAAAAACTCACATTTACCAGAATTTTAATCCATCTCAGCTATTGGTAATGTTCCTAATCACACTGCACTCACAACTAAGCATCACAGGGATTGAGAGGAGGAGAGACATTAAATCTACCACCCAAGCTGCAGAAAGAGCCTCAAGGAGGATTTGGATTTAAAGGTAGGAAGAGTGGGCCACTGATACCGAGACACAAGTTGGGGCCTAATCAACCTCGGCTGGGTCACCTGTGGGAGGCTGATCCGAATCCACTGATGATCACAGTAAACATTACTCGTCCTATGTGTGCTGGGATAAGCTCCAGCAGACCCCGTGCCCCCGAATTAGGGAATAAGCGCACTGCACTGATTGATTGATATCCATTTGGAAGAACAAATGCAGAAAAAAAGATGGAGACAGATAAGACAGACAGCTGGAAATGAAATCATGTCGTATTTACAATTACGTTGTTATTGAACAGTTTAATTATGCGTTGTAAACTGTGTTTGCCCATGGTGACTGAAATGCACAAGCATGTTGAGGTAAGTCAATACTTCTTTCAGTTTATTTTAAAGCAGCCAGTTTAAGATTTCTAGGCTCTTGTCTTTTTAAAACTACAGTAGAATCCTCCATCCCCCACTCCTACTGTAAAACAAGTTACTCAGTAAATTTTACTCGGAGTAAATAGAGTACTTGAGTAAAATTTTATCATAGCTGTGAAATTTCATTCATTCATTCATTGAGTTGCGGGGGTCTGCTGGAGCCTATCCCAGCACACCTAAGGTTGAAAGGCAGTGGTACACCCTGGATAGGTCATCAGTTCTTTACAGGTCATCAGTCCTTTATGGGCCACACATAGACAGGAAGTGGTGGCTTGGTGGTTAAGGTGTTGGACTAATAACAGAAAGACCGGAATTCGATTCCCAGCACCACCAATTCACTTTGTGAGTCCTTGAGCAAGGCCATTAACCTCTAATTGCACAATTGTAAGTTGCTGTATATAAGGCCGTCTGCCAAATACTGTGTTATAATTGAAATAGACTGTGTGTGTGCGTTTGGGTTTACGGAGGTGTAAAGAGCCATGCATTTTTGTAATGGAAAACCTGTGTACCTTTTGGGGAAATTGGCTTTGGCTAAAGGATTAAATGATTTTGCAATAACACACACATACACACACTTATATACAAACACACACTTTTCTGAATATACAAGAATATACAACATACAGGCATCATTTCTCTTTCATGCTGTCACCTCCTATTGAAAAACCAGCACAGTATCGACAATTTAATGCAAGTTTATCCATGTCGGACTGAAACAAACTGTTTGCCTTCTAAATGTGTCCCGAATTGTGGGTGAATGATAGCATGTTTGTAAGCTGAATTATCGGCAAGTAGATCGAGTACAAAAGAAGATTCTTATTTAAAAAGCACCCCTTCTCTCTCTATTACTCTCTCTTTCTCTCGATCTATCACTCTTACTCTTTTTCTTTATCTTAATTCTTTATCTTAATCCCTCTCTCTCTTAGTGATTTTTTTTTCTTCTTATATATATCATCTTAGTGATTTGAGATCAGAGCGCAGGGTCAGCTATGGCACAGTGGCCAATAGTGACTGTGGTAGGGCTGGAACACCAGTTTTCCTGGTCTTCTATGAAGGTGGTAGTGCTTAAAACCAAGTCTTCCTGGTCTTCCGATCAACAACTAGTTGCCTTTTGAACCACCATTGTACAATAAAGAAAATTCTTATTTAAGATGCACCGCCTTCTTTCGCTCTCTCTCTCTCTCTCTCTCTCTCTCTCTCTCTCTCTCTTACATTTTCTCTGTCTCTCTTACTCCATCACTCGTAGTCTTTTTTTTACTCTATCTATACATTTATATAATCTACATGATCTGTTTGTGAATAGAGACAACACATTCTCTCTCTCTCCCACTCTCTCTCTCTCTCTCTCTCTCTCTCTCTCTCTCTCACAAATGCCATAAATGTTAATGTAAAACAAGCACAAAATATACATAGTAAAAAACCAACAATATTAGCATTATTATAATCCTATATTACCCTATGCATTAAATACTACACATTTTTTGTGTATAGTTTTGTGTCTTGGTGCTTGATGCTTTTTTATTCACACCCACGCAGACATGCTTTCACAAGACGGTATACATCATTTCTCCAAACCAAACCGAATCCATTGAAGAGACTGTACATCTGTACAAAATAATGATTCACATTGTAATCACATTATGTAAATCAACTCTTAACTACCAGATAATAAAACAGTTGGGGCTCAACCTTGAGGAAAATGTAATCACAAGCTAACAATATAAAGGAGGTCAAACCAGCAACTTGTAAACCAACTTTTCATTCATTGTTTCTTTATATAATCACTTTTTGTTGTTATCCATATGGTAAAATAGCTGTAAACATAAAAGAGGTGCACTGTGGTTTGCAGAATTCTGTATAAGCCTTGTATAGCCTTGTAAAGTACAGGAAAAAGAACTTGCAGTGCTTAAGGTGTCGGACTGCTGGCTACATCATTTACATTACATTTATATTTACAGCATTTGGCAAACACCCTTATTCAGAGCCACTTACATTTATCTATTGAATATAAGTGTGGAATTGTAAAGGTTCAAAGGATCCACAGTGGTGGCTTGGTGGTGCTTAGATTTGAATCCCAGTCTTTCTGGTATCAGTCCAACACCCAAGCCATCCTTTCCCCATCAAGCTGCCACTTCTGGAATGTAAGTTGTCTGAATATGGGGCTATAAATGAACACAAATAGATTTTTGTCTAAGCTGTTATATTTGGCTATCAGAAACTCACATACATGATTATACAGAGTACAACACATATTTAATTTGGGGGTACGAGTGCAGGGTCAGCTATTGTACAGCGCCCCAGGAGCAGGAAGGGTTAAGGCTCTTACTCAAGGACCCAACAGTGGCAGACTTGAGTTCAGGTCTTCCTTGGCGGTGGTGATACTTGAACCCAGGTCTTCTTGGTGTCCCGATCAACAACTCGTCACCTTAACCATTTGAGCCACCACTGCCTCTCAAAAAGAAAGAATCTAATCATCTACAGAAACTAAATAAATTTATTGTCTCCATGAAACATTTGTATAATTTACTGTGGTTTTATATACAGAAAATTGGAAACTACACTATTCACCCAATGTCACAATGCTGATTAAAAACTCTGTATCAGTATGATATTGTTGCTTTGGTACTTTGCTAAACTGTACATGTCAGCCAAAAAATAAGTTCCATAGTTGTTATCTCGCGGAATCCTTTTTGCAGATCGCCATACAGCATGGTTCCTGCTGATGCTAGATGGCTTAGCTAGATGGATAAATTAGCATACATGCATGACAGACAATCTTTTCACCATTATCAAAAACAAGCTTAAAGAGATACGGAAACATTGACACAAACAAAAAGATTACAGGTTAACAATCTTACAAAAGAGTAGCTTGGAATATTTTGGAATTCTCATTGTTTATTAAACAGTAAGTGAAGAAAAAAAACATGAGCGAGAAATTGCTTTTGCTGAGAATATGTAAGATAAAAAATAACAGCGTTAGACAGACAGCAGGACTGAAACGGAAAAAGCTGTCAAAATGAATATACTAGAAGGCAGTAGGGTTGGTTTTCTTAAGTTCATACTGAATAAATTGTAAACTTGTTCAAGTTTGGAGGTTTAAAAAATTTTTCTGTGGTTAAAATTCCATTTGATTTGTCACATACGTGATTATACACCGTATAACATATAGTGAAATGTTTTTCTTCACATATCCCATCTTGGAAGGATGGTGTCAAAGCGCAAGGCTAGCTGTAATGAAGTGTTTAGAGTCTTGCTTAAGGGCCCAACAGTGGCAGACTTGGCGGTAGGGGGCTTGAACCCAGGTCTTCCGTGGTAGTGGTGAGGATTGAATCCTAGTCTTTCTTGGTAGTGGTGGGGCTTGAACCCAAGTCTTCCTGGTCTTCCTTGACTGCCCCAAAAAGGTCACATGTCAATGCCAGCATAGTAAATGTAGTATGCCCAGTCATTTGAAACTACACAGGAATACTGAAAAAGCATCATGCCATCTGTTGGCATGGTTTTGGAACTTTTTGATAACCGCTCATATATAGTTTGATTATGGGTAGTAAAAGCAAAAACTGTCAAATTGATATTGTCCCATAAAATACATTGCACATCATCTTAAACAATTAAAGTGTTTACATGTTAAACCATTTTAATTTTCGGAAGTACTTCAAGCACTTAAAAACGATGCCTTTCCAAGTATGACTAATTGTCTTTCCCGTGGGCTCCTGGAATGGAAAAACAAAAGCACTTGTCATGTGCGCACTTTAAAAGGGGAAAAGGTTATACAAGTACTTTTTCGTATACTAGGGAAGTATGTAATTTTGGACGCCGCCTCTCTCTCTCTCTCTCTCTCTCTCTCTCTCTCTTTCTCTCTCTCTTAGTCTCTCTCCTTTTCTCTCTCTCTCTCGCATTTTTGTTTGCTTTGCTTATTTTGGAACATTTCTCTAGAACCAATCAAATTTTGGCTTTATATTACGTTCTTTACTTTTGCCGATATTCAAATTTCTGCACAGAATTCTGTCAAAGCTGGAAAGGTTAGCAAACTTGGAAAAACTATATTTTGGACATGATTTGATATTTAGTCTCTGTCTCACACTTCATTCATTCATTCATCTTCTTACCCACTTATAACCTAATTCGGGGTCACAGGGGTCTGCTGGTGCCTATCCCAGCGCACATAGCACGAGAGGCAGGGGGTACATCCTGGACAGTTTGCCAGTCCATCGAATGGCAACACATAGACAAACAAATACTCGATCATGGACAATTTAGAATCACCAATCAACCTAATCTGCATGGACTGTGACAAAAGGAAACCCACGCCAGCACGGGGAGAACATGCAAACTCTGCACACTGACCTGGGAATCGAACCCGGGAACTTCTTGTTCCCCATGCTAACCACTACGCCACCGTGCCGCCCTGCATCACACTTATCAAATATAATATAAAAAAAAACTGAACCCAAGGTCAGAAGCACTAGAATGCACTACGTAATAGATCAATAGTATCCAATAATAGACATTTTGAAATTGTGTGGCATTCAGTGTATTGACATTGCCAACTACAATGTTACACACAAACATACGCACGCATACACACAGAAGCATCATTTTTAGATATGGTTTATACAAAACTAATTAAACTCTGCCTACAGATTGTGTGCAAGATTTTTCTGATGTGGAAAAATAAATCAGACGTGAAAATTTAATTAGTACAAAAAGCCAGAGCAAGTAAATTGTGAGTAAATAAAGTGGTTAAACCCTGACAATAAATTAGTATCCTATGGCTAAGTTTATTGCAAATGTGTGTTGCATTGTTTGCAAAGCTTAATGTTAGAAATGTACAGGTCTCTTGATTTTCCAATACTAATCTTATTTGCCCGTCATTGACTCACAGAAGAGTCTAAATTTTCCATAGGAGTGAATGTGTATGTGAGTGCTTGTTTGTCTATGTGTTGCCCTGAGATGGACTGGCAACCTGTCCAGTGTGTACCCCTGCCTCTCAAGATAAATGACTGAATGACTCGCAGAAAATCGTTTGTTACCATAATTTGTGATCCCATCTAAGAAAGTTGGGGTCAGAGTTCAGGGTCAAGTCAAGTAAAGTCAAAGTTTCCGTAGTCTTGTACAAATGGCTGACTAGAAGACAAAATAATTACTGGGAAGCTGCTATTGGAACTTGCTGTATCTTTGCCTATCCACCAACTGGGCTGGATATGGACTGGATCACCAGGAGGAAACCCAAGCGAGCACACAGAAAGATTCCCGACCCGGGAATCGAACCCGGGACCTTCTTGTTGTGAGGCGACCGTGCTAATCATTATGCCACTGCACAGACTTGATACCACTGCACAGGTATGCTATTGCACCCCTGCATGAGGAATGGTCTTGCTCAAGGAGCCAATGTTGGCAGATTGGCAGGGGTGAGGCTTGAGCCCAGGTCTTATTGGTCTTCCAATAAACAACTCAGCACCGTAACCATTTGAGCCACCACTGCCCCACATAGAATTATGGGACTCCTTGACTAAAACATGCATATTACAATGACTTGCTTTACAAAGCTCTGCATTCCTAATGGAAACCTAAGACACACACCCACAGCATTACAACAACCTTCACAACCCATGGAGTGAAGTAAACAAGCCGATGGATGGTGCTTATTTGTTTTTTTTCGAGTTTCAACACCGTGTCGAAGCTCACCGACGTCTCAAGAAGCCCAAACAATAGGGGTTTCTTTTTAAACACAGTCGAGCCTGTAAATCTTCCTTCAAAGCAGCTCTTTGACAAGGAGAGCGACATGCTCTAATAAAGCAAACAACTTTCTAGTGCTGAGGCTTTAGATAGTTTGATTTGTTTGCTGTCAGCACTGAAATACCTTATGGACAAATAAATCAATCCATGAACCTGGAGCATTTAAATAGAGTGGAGATGCAAAATGGACTCTCTTCAATTTTATCTGATTTAAAGTAAGTGCTCTGTACAGTACAAAATTGGTTTAAGAGCATCCTTAATACTCCTGATAAAGGTCCATAGCAAGATCATGATAGTAAAAAAGAGTGATGCTGAGCCAGAGCTACGTCTTCTTTTATTGGTTTATGTTATAAGGGAAGTGGTGGCTTAGTGGCTAAGTGTTGGATTGATACCAGGAAGGTTGGGGTTCGATTCCCAGCTGCACCAAGCAACCACTGTGGGCTCCTGAGCAAGGCCCCTAACCCCCAACTGCTCAGGTGTAAGTCTCTCTGGAATAAGGGCGTCTGCCAAATGCTGCAATAATACTTGCAAATACATGCAAACTACGCACAGAAAGACCGCAGACCCAAGAATCCAATCCAGGACCTTCTTGTTGTGAGGCAACCGTGCTAACCACTACTTCACATAGATGCCCCATCTGGGTTTCTGGCATGTATCAGACATCCTTAATTAAACCGCAATCTGCCCATCAGTAGTCTGGTACCTTAACCCCTGAGCTACCATTGTTACCTCATCAAAGAATGTTATTTAAACTAATGATAGTATGTTACCATCGTTATGAAAGCATGCTAATAAACGCTAGTATACCATAGGTAATAAATCAGAGTTGCCGTATTCTTAGATAAGGATAGAAGGCTAAATCTTAAGAACATCAAGCTGTCACCGTCATGCTCCTGAGCAAGACTGTTAGCCCTGAACTGTTCTGTTGTTTGAAATGCGATAAATGTATTCCACTTGTCAGATGCTTTTTAAACAGATCATTTGCTCCTGTCGTTTTCTTTGCTTATTTCACAAGTTTTCCTTGGTGTAGGTATTATTCCAGGAAGTCTGGCATATTAGTTAATTACAACAAGGCTTGAAGTGAATATTGATAGTGTGCTGCTGTTGATTGAAACCTGGCTCGCTGTACCACTATTCATCTTCCCTGTCTTCTGCTGGTGAGCCATAAAAGCCACCACTGCAAAATCCAAGATTAGCTTTACAAACCCCGAAGAATGCTGAACAAGGAAAAATGGCTTTCTATTTATAGCAGCTGAGATTGTGGAAAAGAGAGAGAGAGAGAGAGAGAGAGAGAGAGAGAGAGAGAGAGAGAGAGAGGATGGAGGAAGAAAGATGAAGGAGTGGAGAGAGAAAGAGCGAGAGAGAAGTATAACTAACATGCAGCACAAAGTGATTAAGAGACAGAGAAAAAAAGAGAAGTAAAAAATGGAAGAGATGAAAGACAGAGCTGGGAAAGGAAGTGAGAATGACAGCATAAGAAAGTATTTTTGAGCTGTAAAATCTGTTCATCTTACTAGCTGAATTCTTAATTGTTTTTACATGTCTCCCAATATTATTATGGATACTTGATGATAATTTGAAATGGACATTTAGTATTTATTATGGAAACCTTGGAAAATGGGTTTGTAGCTAGTTATAGTACTCGCATTATGGTCATAATTTATACAATTATATATATATTATGTTATAACCCAGCCATTAGGGTTGCACAAGCCAGTGCATTCTTAGTGCCGGTCCCAAGCCCGGATAAATGGGGAGGGTTG
>JAOTRA010059020.1:0-16526 GCA_026260255.1 Pseudolaguvia tuberculata | reverse complement strand
ACCTGTCCAGGGTGTACCCCTGCCTCTCGCCCTATGTGTGCTGGGATAGGCGCAGCAGACCCCCGTGACCCAGGATTTGGGAATAAGCAGGCAAGAAGATGAATGAATGACATACATGATTATAAACAGTACAAATATTATTAAAGGTTTCTTTCTGTTTAAGATAATCAGTAGGATCATTTATATAATGTTTTCTATTCCGAATGTAGAGGATGAATCTTCCACATGTTGCCTTTAAAAGTATAACAGTAAACAGTAGTGATGACCAGCGTCACCATTGCATTAAAAAATTAATTATTAAACAGTTTTTTGAGGGTCTTTAATGCCCAATTATCAGGAACGGATTAAATAGTTTACAAAGATGTCCACTTTCAAAGTAAATTTATATCCAAGCAGGAAGAGTTTGCTCGACATACAGTAAACCGTAGCTGGGTTATGTCTTATAAACTTGGATCACTATGATTTGTTTTTTCTCCTGTTGTGACTCAAGGGCCACACGATTGAAACTACAGACTTTCCCGTCTAAAGGTCGTCGTGATCATCTGTATTGTCCCCATAAGGAGGAAACTGTCTTGAGCTGAAAAGAGAACAGCTTACAAGCACAACAACTTCACAATATTAATTTTTTGAATTCATGTAAGAATGAATTAATTAATTAAGTAATGAATTAGTTAATTTATATACTACCTGGGCGGTGCAGTGGCGTAGTGGTTAGCACGGTCATATCACAACAAGAAGGTCCTGGGTTCGGGATCTTTCTGTACGGAGTTTGCATGTTCTCCCCGTGCTTGCGTGGGTTTCCTCCAGGCACTCCAGTTTCCTGCCACTGACCAAAAACATGTGCATTTGCTTGATTCTAAATTGCCCATAGCAGTGAATGTGTGTGTGTGTGTGTGTGTGTGTGTGTGTGCGTGCGTGCGTGCGTGCGTGCGTGCGTGTGTGTGTGTGTGTGAGTGGTTGTTCGTTTGGCCCTGTGATGGACTGGTGACCTGTCCAGGGTGTACCCCTGCCTCTCGCCCTATGTGCACTGGGATAGGCTCCAGCGAACCGCTGTGACCTTGAATTAGGGAATAAGCATGTAAGAAGATGAATGAATGAATGAATGAATGAATGAATGAATGAATGAATGAATGAATAATATACCACTTACAATAAACTAATACTAAAGTTTGATAGAATACTAAAACGCGAAAAATACATCCTATTTAAAAAATTCTTTTTCTTAAAGTACACTGTTAAACTAGACGGCAAGTCTTCTCTGGCAAGTTTACATTTCTAAACTGTGCAAACAGATTGAGCTTTTTTTCCCCAAACAAACCAGATATCTAGAAATCGCCCAGAAGTAGACTATTTATAAACACTGGAGAACATTTGTTTAAAGCCCACTGTTCATCCAGACTGTTTTTGCCCCCAGAGTATATGCTCAGCTAAACTCTATTTTCTTCCCAAAATGACATCATTCCAAGCACAATTAGACGTTCAGAAAGACTACAAGTATAAGCCTACACCCGAAATTTCCACTAAAGATTTCCACATAAGAATGGGCGTGAAAGGGATTAATTGAAGGCACTGATGACCTCATCATGAAAGCTTGTATGAGCTTGTATAAAAAACATTCTTAAACAAGTCTTAAAGCATGAATAGCCCCACAGGATGAATGTTGATTATGTAATTGAAATCACTAAACAACTGCTATGGTTTAGTATTTGGTGTCTTGTCTATGTGGGATGCAATGATGACTTGTTTGGTGGGCGATGTAAAGGAAGTTCTGATGAAAGACCTGGATCTAGCCTACACGATCATGTCATAGTTGACGCCACATGCTTGTCATGCTACTGTTTATAGTAATGTCCTCCTACAGTTGATACAGTAGTAGCTGAAATACTCACTCAAAGTAGATGACTGAATCATTGCTTTGTGGACGATATATAGCATTTGCAATCAATCTACAGCATGAATTAATCTGGTATTACACACCTTTGGTTGTAAGAATATATGATGCAGGTGTGAGATGGAGTTTCTATATGTTTATTTTACTACTTGACATTTATTCAAGTAGCTTGCTGGGGTAGCGCAATGGCGTAGTGGTTAGCACGGTCTCCTCACAACAACAGGAAGATCCCGGGTTCGATCCCCGAGTCTGTGGGTGGAGTTTGCATGTTCTCCCTGCGCTTGTGTGGGTTTCCACCAGGTACTCCGGTTTCCTTCCACAGCTTAAATACATGCAGATTAGGCTGATTGGTGATTCTAAATTGTCCATAGATGAATGAATGAATGAATGAATGAATGAATGAATGAATGAATGAATTAATGAATGAATGGGTAGCTTGATATGTTATAAAATGGAAGATGACTGGGAATTTTTTAGAAATCCTAGCAAGAGAGTGTTGAAATGAATCAGTAATAAATATGTCGCTGCATTGAAAGTAATAGGGTGCTTTCACTTTCACTTCTTAGTTGGGAAATCCCGCTGGATTTACTTGTCTTACATACTGTACTGGCCTTCTGGCACGCTTAGGGCCAAGAAATCCAAACTCTGTGTATAATCCAGACAAAGTATTCTGTCATCAACTTGACATCAAATGACAGTTCTCTTTGTGTTATTGACATTTTCTTGCTTATACTAGGCTGAACCAAATGTCAGCTGTCATTAGCATTATGTGACTTTGTAATACTAGCTTCCAGGAGTTCAGTTAAGGTGCAAGGAGTTCATTTAAATAAAGGTTATGGTACAGAACTGCTCCGTTTAACATAATATGTTTAGCGATTCTCAATACCACCATTGCGATTCATTATTTGGATTTATTTGTTATCTACAGGTGTGGAGGGAAAAAGCCAAGGGCAAATATAAAACAAATGGCATAACATATTCACAGGTTTTAAAGGGAACTTTTTTCTTTTACTTGTCCAGGCAAGAAAAGTGTCCAGCTTCCTTTCGGTTCTATGGGTAGTTGCTTCCTTTTCTTTTGATTTCTTTTCTTGGCTTGCCAAGTGGTGATATTAGTTGTTCTGTTTTTGTATGTTAGCTAAACACCACCGACAGTGTTGCCATGTGTACGTCCCAGGGACGTTTGTGGTACAATCTTGTTGCTTTTGGGGAAAACCCCAAAGTGCCGGTTACAGTCAAAATGACTCTCTTGCCAACTGCATAGTGCTGCAATGGGAGCGCAAATCATTTATTTATTTATCTTTAGTTGATCCCATAAAAGGGCGATGCAGTGGCGTAGTGGTTAGAACGGTCTGCCTCACAACTTTCTGTGCGGAGTTCACATGGTCACCCCATTGTTTCCTCCCATTGTCGATTGGTGATTCTAAATTGTCCATAGGAGTGAATGTGTGTGTGTGAGTGGCTGTTTGTCTGTGTTGTCCTGCGATGTACTGGCAACCCGTTCAGGGTGAACCCCAATAAGAGCTGGGATAGGCACCAACAGACCCCCGGGACCTCAAATCTCAAATTAGGGAATAGGCGGGTAAGAAGATGAATGAATGAATGAATGAATGAATGAATGAATGAATGAATGAATGAATGAATGAATGATTCCATATAACCATACAGATGTATTTGGCAAGTAATAAAAAATTTAAATATGCTAAACGATTGATGGATTCTGTTAGGACAGGGGTCGGGAACCTTTTTGACTCAGACTGATTGAAAAGGAAGCGTTTACCTGTTTACCCAGCAATGGCCAATGTAGGCTATTATAATCCAATTAAAATAATGGACATGTAAAGGATTAACGGAGATTGGATCCATGTTGCATGTAACACGTATTTATTGACTGACTCCCAGACTGAACACAAAATGAAACCGAAACATGGGCAAATTTAAACAAAACTTGAACCAACTCAAAACTTGGGGTTACTCAGGCGCAAAGGGGCAAAACACGGCGTTACTCAGGAGCAAAGGGACAAATAGCAAGCAAGAACAAACATTATCAACAGCACTTCGTGATTTTAATTATCCTTAATGATTCGCTACACGCACACCGGTGCGTCGCCTTAAAAAATGCGTCATCGTCCTGGCAACCAAATTCAGGCTAAACAAGGGGGAGGGTCTATGTCTGATTCCTCACAGAACAATTGCTCCTGCAGCCAACTGCAGCCCTGAACAGGACATGAGCAATGGAAAATCGATGGATGGATTAAAACAAGTGATAATATTTTATGTTTTATCAGAAAAGCCGAAATCTGCGAGGTAGATGCAATCATTGAAAGAGCCACATCTGGCTCACGAGCCATAGGTTCACGACCCCTGTGCTAGGATGCATATGGTAGCTCATGGTTTATAGTTGAGGTCTACAAAAGAACTGATATTTCTTGGCCCCTGAGCACAGCTTCTAAATCCTAAACACTTTGTAATGTAATTCTTACAAATCCTTACAAATTAGGGATAGTGTTTAATAAAAATATCAATGCAATAAATATTTTTTTTATAACATGATCCTCAATCAGTTTTTGATCTTGATCATTTTCTGGTCCCAAAAGCAGTTTACACTCACAAATGAAATTCTTTTTTTCTTTCAAAACACATTTAAAAGAAAAAGGATGTGTTTTATTCACCAAAGAACCTGAGACCAGGAAACATTGTCATCTCAGTACACTCTTTACTTAATGTACTGTTGTGTACAAACAATATCAACTGGTTGTCAATGACAACGATGGCTATGTGTGCCCCAATTATGAATAAAGCAAGTTTTGTTCCTAGACTCAGTCATATCAGGCATTAAACATTTCTGGAATGCAATATGCAATACAGTTCAGCACACACTATTCAAATCGTGCCCATTTATAGTCTGTTGAAAAGCGTTAGAGCAAATGAAACAAGATGGGATGTCTGCTTCAGTTTGTGTAAAGCCTAACAGTGTACAGTCATAGCTTATGGCATGAATAGCAAGCCTAAGCGCTTGAATTAGCACAAGACAAGCTGTGCTAAAGGGGCTTCTTACACAGATGAGTGAACACACCATACGCCAAACTGCCTGCACATGTGTTTATAAGTCAGTGCGCCGTCCACTGAAGCCAGCAGAGACCCTGCTGATGCTGATAATTGCAAGCCGTAGTTTAAACACCTGACCATGTGATTTCATCCATATGGCATTGTAAAAATGGCATCTGCTCTGTATCCTGACTGCCATTAATCAGAGGTTTCAGGAGGTCACATTTTATTCATGTGGCCGTTTTGGCATTAAAACAAGCTGTTGCACCAGAGGTCTGGGGTGCAGTCAGTGTGCCTTTTCATCCCAGAAGTGTTTTAATGAGTTTAAGGTCAAAACACTCAAGATATCGGTGTGCTGGTAAGATGTTTTAACCATATTTATATTAGCATAAATTTTACATTTAGTATGTATAGCTAATGGGCGGCGCGAGGTAGCTAAGTGAATAGCACGGTCGCCTGACAATAAGAAGGTCCCGGGTTCGATTCCCAGACCGGGGATCTTTCTGTGCAGAGTTTGCATGTTTTCACCATGCTTGTGTGGGTTTCCTCTGGGTACTTTGGTTTCATGAAACAGTCCAAAAACATGCAGATTAGGTTGATTGTAAATTGTCCATAGGAGTGAATGTGTGTGTGAATGATTGTTTGGCTATATGTTGTCCTGTGATGGACTGGCAAGCTGTCCAGGGTGTATCCCTGCCTTTTGCCCTATGTGCACTGGGATAGGCACCCCCGTGACCCCGAATTAGGGAATAAGCGGGTAAGAAGATGAATGAATGAATGAATGAATGTATAGCTAGTAGAGCATATAGATCATTTTTAGTAAAATTATTTTTTTAATTGATGAGAGAAGATAATGTTTTTTGGTGTTTGAGTCAGACACCGGTAGGGAACGGTATTTCGTACCTTGTGGCCTTTCCTGTCATTGATTAATTTCTAAGCTGAAGATGTTTGTGCTTATGTATGTAAAAGGGTACAGCTTCATGAGATAAGCTGTAGTTAGAAGGCAGTTAAATTGTACATTCTGTCCCATGTCTCGCTCCACTGGCCACATTAAAGCAATGTGTATGCGTCTCCAACTTAATAGTGGGCTACCGAAATAGAAACATCATTAAGCACTTTGATTAGTCTAACTGTCTGCTTCACATAACCAGACACAGATAAGATGTCTGATGTCTATAAGTATTCATCCTGGTCACTCTGCTCATCTGATATTACAGAGATCTAAATGTTAATAGGATACAATTTACACTGGGTTTGTTTGTTTGTTTGTTTGTTTGTTTGTTTGTTTGTTTGTTTGTTTTTTGTTTGTTTTTTGTTTGGGTTAGTGCTAATCACAATCTGTGTTCAGGAACCAATTTTGTGGGTCAAAATAAAAATGATACATTAAAATAAATATTGGTTCTCCCTGTGCTTGCAACGTGCAAAAGTTGTTGTGTATGCATGCTATGGAAAATTCTACAATTACACAACAAAAACACACTTTTCATGCCACTAGATGTTTTCCACTTAGGACCATCTGCTTCCTGTAACAAACAAAACAAAACAACACGACATTCAACCTGCATTCAAATGATTCCTGTTATTCTTAATTTAAGACAATAGTCTGTTTTAGCTAGTAGCCACTGGCAGTGCCCGTCGCATTCGTTACTATACCAATGGTGTAGGGATTAAAAATAGCTCTTCTGGTACTCCTATGATCACCCTATAAACATCGTACCATAAATGTACTCTCAGTTCCTCTGAAACCCATGGGGAATAACATGTTTATGCTCTGGCTAAAGAGCTATGTGACGTTGTTTCCCAAAAGGAATTAGGATCATCCATTAGCAATCATTCCCAGTGTATTACGCTGTTTAAATTGTTGGATCAGGGCCTTACTATGTTCTGGAAAATTGAAGAGTAAGTGGTAGCGTATGTCTGGTCAACTACAAGAATTTGTCACAAGCCACTGTGAGGATTCAAAATTCAGACGATTAATAGTATGACAACAAAAACAAAAAGGAAAGACTATGTAAAATGTAAGACAGTTATTCCTCCTACAGCACACAGACATGAGACCAGCCTAATTATAGCCACATCAGAGCAGGCCAAGATGACTCAGTGAGTGCTGACTCTCAATATCTCACTGTTTCCAACTCCCTGCCTTACTTGATATTTACATCAAGATTTTTCGTCACGGTTGACATGGCAACAGCAGCCACAGGAAAGTAAACAAAGGGTAGAGCTCTTAGTCGGAAAGGCAGAAGGAGGCTGATGAAATTTAGGTTTCATCAGTTGAGCTGATAATGAAAGTGTGAGGCAAACTTGAAACTTTTTTTTTGTACACTTTTTTCCCAACATCTATCCTGGAGCGATTGAATCAGCCTGTGGCCGGAGAGGTCAATCCAGCCAAGCGCAGATGTGTGTCACAGGAGGATGTACACTTTCAGCTTAGCATCAAGCCACAGGCTTCCTCCCTTGAGTCCTGGGAAAATCAGCAGGTCATTTTATTTCAGCATCTTTGAAATATTATAAGATTTGGATATTGGATTATATAAAGCTGTGTGAAGAAATTTGACTATAAAGTTTATAAAATACTGATTCACATCTGATAAAATACATTCACTGAATTTGACAATCACTTTCCATGAACTTACACACATTTAATGAAGCTTTATGTCACTTAAACAATTAAAGCAATAATCCCAGTGATGGTTGGCTGACACCTTGTTGTCCCGATGCTCTGCACCTACAGCAATACATCAGTTGATTCACCTCTCCCATGAACTTTAAAACAATAGTCATCACACTCAAGCAGATCATAATAACAAACTAAACTAACCCCCTGATGTCAGGTGCACATCTGCTGCCTTTACAAAGTGTGGGAATGGTTTTATATAGCTTGATCTGAATTTATTCCCTATTCAAAGAGGTCTGCTGGAGCGTATCCCAGCACACATAGAGAGAACGGCAGGAGGGGTACGCCCTAGACAGATTCATAAATATATAAATGAAGACAACTTTTCAGTTTTCTTAAATAAATTACTGGGGTTTTTTTTTTAATTGACTAACTGTATGTATACATATGTTATTTAGTAGATGGCAGTTGGCTTTGGCACTACGTATATTTTTATACAATTTAAAAACTTATTAAAAAAGTTATATACTTATACCTTTAACAGAGATGTAAATGCTTTAAATCAAATAAAATGGTGAAATAAAGTTACAATTTGGGCAGTGTGGTGGTTTAGTGGTTTGCAGGATAGCCTCACAGCAACTAGGTCCCGGTTTATCTCCCAGGCAAGGGATATTTCTGTAAGAGTATGTATGGTTGCATTGGTTTTCTCCATGTACGCCAGTTTCCTCCCACAGTCCATTAACACTAGGTTGATTGGTGATTTCTAAATTGCTCATAGGTGTGTGTTCTGTTCATCTGTGTGGCCCTGCGATGGACTAGTAACCCGCTAAGGGTGTCATCTTGCCTTTCCCCTAAGTGCTCTGAAATAGGCTCCAGCAGACCTCTTTGACCCCAAATTAGGGACTAAGTGGGTCAGAGAGATGAATGAAAATATTATATAATTGAATATAATTAATTCAAATATAGGCGGTAGCGAATTTAACCTTAAAGCTGTCAATACATTGAATTGCGCATTATTCAAAGTAACTGTACCAAATTAAATAAAAAACTGCTATAGCCACTCGAACAATGTAAAACCAAATGCCCTAAAAGCCATCTTTCACCATTTGCCTTAAAACTGGTAGCGAGACTGTGTTCAGACCCAGACCTATGCTATGATTAAAGGATTTTAAGGATCGCTTCTGTAAAATATGCTCAAACTACTATTAAACACATGTGTTAGCATGTTGAGTAAACAGTGTAGTGTCAATTTAAAATCGACCTTCTTCCCTTTCGTTGGGCAATCTTCAGGCGTAGAACTGTCTAGTCTGTCTTTTACATTTTTGTGCATGTGTTTTTCCTAGGATTTCTTGTGTTCCTGGAAATAGCCTCAGGTCTCTCTTAAACTGAAGCAAAAAAAGCAAGAATTGCACATACCTCAGATTAAGTTTTATCTAAACTGTGTTGTCTTTAGCTACAGCTTCCTGTCCTCACCGTAAGTCAGGCTGCACTGGTGGCACGCTGGTGGCATGGTGGCATAGTGGTTAGAACGATTGCCTCACAACAAGAAGGTCTTAGGTTCGATTCCTGGGCATCCTATGTTCATTTATCTGTGGACCTGTGTTCTTTTGCCTTATGTGCTCTGGGATAGGTTTCAGAAGAACCCAGAATTAGGGAATAAGCGGGTTAGAAGATGATGAATGAATGAATGAATGAATGAATGAATGAATGAATGAATGAATGAATGAAGTTTTATAAGACAGTTACTACATCAAGGCATATATTCAATTGTTTTATCAGATTTAGCTTTGGACAATTTTTATACACTTTATTGCTCAGGGGCCCAGCAGTGGCCACTAAGTAGTGAAGGGAATTAAATCCTGATCTTCCAATTAGCAATCCAGTGGTTGTTTGTATCTTCAGGCAAGTTCATTCTTAATAAATAAATAAATAAATATTAATATAAACTTAATTTTGTCCTCTCAAGGCTCAGCAAAATGAACCATTAGTCAGGGGTTATCACTGCACCAGGAGTCTGTAGCAGTTACCAACTGCCGCCAACATAAACAGGACGACACAGCAAACAAGTATCTTGCCAGGAACAGAGAGAGCAGAGTCCAAAGCGAGTTAGTTCTCTGGAACTGGTTTAGTGCACATTCTTTACTGAGCTTTGCACATGCAACGTCTCTACAAAGTCTCATTAGTTACAGCTGTGCAATATATTACTTCCTTAAATGCGACAATGTGCAATAATCAGATGCAGTTAGTTCAGATCAAATAGCCATTTGGTTCATATTGTTTATACATTGGGAGCATATGGCAATAATTATATAATAAGAAAATCATTAAAGATATTAGCAGTTAGGGGTTTGTGGGGGCTCAACATTTGTGGCTGTCACCAATCAGCCCTCTAAATCTCTTTCAACTCCAGGAGCACTACATTATGCTAAAATCCTGCACTATGGCTCCGGCTTTTTGAGAAAATTATAGGAAGTGTTTGTGACATGGATTGTAGGCTATTGGAGACCTTTACATAGAATTCAGTGACAACAGTGCTGACGTTCTCATCAACACTGACACAGAAAAATGCACGAGTCTATCCCAGCACCCTAGCCAGGTTGCCAGTCCATAAACAAACAACCCTACATACATTCACTCCTATAGGCAATTTAGAATCATCAATCAATCTAATGTACATGTTTTTGGACTGTGGGAGGAAAACCAGCGTGCCAAGAGAAAATCCACCCAAGTGCATGGAAAATCTGTACAGAAAGACCCCTTGCCCAGGAATCGAACCCTGGACTTTCTTACTGTGAGGGGATTGTGCTAACTACTACACCACCATGCCACCCACATGTAAACATTTATTTTATACTCATTTATATTCTATCACCGTATCAGTCAGGAAAGGTTATACAGGGATACAGTTGTGTCTTCATTATGTATTTTGGCTTTCTAAAGCCTGCTCCACTCCAGCTTTACTCCAGAGTTGTGGTTTTTGGAAGATAAACCAACCTGGAGCAAAACAATATGGAAACCTTGTGTAAACCTTGGGTTAAATATGCAACATTTATATATTGATTTTTTTTATTTATTTAAATTACTTTAAATAAAAAACAAGAAATCAATCAGCTATTACCCATTTCCTTTCTGATAAAAATAAAAAGAGAGGAAATTTCAGGCAACCAGACAGAATGTACGTTTATTACACATTTTCCCATATTCAGTGTGCAGCTTTAATAGAACATCGTGTCATAGGAATAATCGGTCCTTTTGAAATGAGCCATCATGAAAGAGCCGTTCGGAAATCAGCCGTTCGGAAAGAGGAAAACTATTTGCCACACAGTCAGTCCCAGAGGGTGTGCCATGTTATTTCCAATAGCAAAAATAAGGTGTTTATATCCTTGTACATTTATTAATAACACTAAACTTATTTAACTTTGAGCTGCTAACGGAGGTGGGAATTTGCAACAAGGGAGTCGTCACACACTCGACACCTATGGTCAAAGTGAATATAGTAGGTTTCCCTAAACCCTGAACATGAGTTCTTAATAATTAGAAGGAAAAAAAAGGATAAAGGATTTTAAGGGAAGGGAATTTAGAATTACCAATCGACCTAAACTGCATGTTTTTGAACTGTGGAAACCAAAGTATAAAGAGGAAACCCACACAGTCGTGGGGAGAACATGCAAACTCCGCACAGAAAGATCCCCGGGCCTCGGGAATGCTAACTACTACACCACCGCACTGCCCCTGGAACACGTTATTGCCAAAAGTTTCTAATGCTATTAGAGCTGAATTAGAAAAGCCTCAAGTTCTTCATTTATTCACAGAATCATGAAGTTTATTATAATAGTAAAAAATAGTAGAATAAAAAATAATAATAAATTTGGTGGTCAGGTGTCCTAATACTTTTGCTTGTATGGCGTCTTTTTAATCTATTTTTCCCCCAGCGAATAGCTCCAAGACTTTTAAGTATTTATGCGCTGTATATAAATACAGATTAATGATAGGCTTGAGTCACGTTTTGGCTGAAAACTATTCCCTAGTTTAATATTACTGGCTCTAACACATAAAAGCCAACTAAAAAATTATAAAAAGTCTGCACTGCTGCTGTCATAGTGCAATAGTTTTTGCGCCTGCTTTTGCTGTTGCAATAATATTAGCCTTTTATAAGTTATAAAGTTAAAAGTAAGAGGTCATTGTGTCTTTATATAAAAATAAGATGGAATAATTGAAGCCAGAAATTCTCTTTGCAGGCTTTAAAACTTCCCTTGATCTTTAACATAATAACATTTAAAGTCTATGAACTACTAGTGTTGCCTTATAAATGTTTTCAGACATAAGTATACATGTTTTGCAGTATCAGGCCTCATATACAGCAACAATCCATCCTTATTCAATGCCCAATTATTTCTAATCAGGGTCAACTGGATCTTCTGCAGTTCATTCCAACATTCATTGAGTGAAGGGTTAAAGCAGGATAGATCACCAGTCCATTGCAGAGCCACATACAGACAAACAACCACACATATGATACCCAAAAACAATGAGCCTCGCGACCCTCGCCAATCAACTGAACATACAGGGTTTTGGAGTAAACCACACAAGCACAGGTAGAACATGCAAACTCCACACAAACATGGGACCTTTCTGCTGGAAGCCAACTATGCAAACCACGGAGCCACTGTACAAACTCCATGCCTATATATCTTCAGCGATAATGTCTCTGTGATGACCACAAAATACTGGAGCTCCACCCAGGAGTCCAGTTCTGTGTTTTTTATCCTGCAAATGATGGATTGATAGCACAGTGTCCATGTGTGTACACATTTTCTGTTGACTGTATCAGGAACAAGGGATCTGTCATGGTAACTGTCTGTAATTTGATGCTAGAGAGAGATAAAGGGCCCACAATTCATTCATTCATCTTCTTGCCCACTTATTCCCTAATTCTAGGTCACGGGGGTCTGCTGACGCCTATCCTAGGGCACATAGGGTGGAGGCAGGGGTCACATTCCCTCTTATGGACAATTTAGAATCACCAATCTACCTAATCTGCATGTTGTTGGACTGTGGAAGGAAACCGAAAGGAAAGGAGGACCCGGAGGAAACCCACACAAGCACGGGGAGAACATGCAAACTCTGCACAGAAAGGTCCCCGGTCTGGGAGTCGAACCCGGGACGTTCTTGTTGTGAGGCGACCGTGCTATTCCCTACGCCACCGCACCGGGGCCCACAATTAAAAATGTATTATTTACTTAGTAATACAGTGATCTGATCATTAAGCATTGTCTAAGGAGAGCAGAATGGAAACATTCATTTATTCATTCATCTTCTTAACTGCCTTTTCCCAAATTCGGGGTCACAGGAGGGGGCCAGTCCATTTCAGACAAATCACCAATCAACCTAATCTACATGTTTTTTGGATTGTAGAAAGAAACTAAAGTACTCGGAAGAAATCCACATAAGCACTGGAAGAACATGCAAACTCTGCACAAAACGATTTCTGGTCCGGGAATCGAACCCAGAACCTTCTTGTTGTTACAGTTACAGTTTGGCATTTGGCAGACGCTGTATGCTTTTGTATGCTTTTGGCAGACGCTTTATCCAGAGACGCTCTTTTTTACAATTGAGCAATTGTGGGTTAAGGGCCTTATTACAGAATGATTTACTTTATATTTATTTATCACTTCATTATGATTTAATAAACGGTATATCTAATAATAACTTTGCACGGGTATTTCTTCACACCTGTTTCTTTTCTTTTTTAAAGCATAAACTTGTCGTGTGACTAAAGACTAGCCTGCAGAAAAGTTGAAATGTGCTGCTTGATTTTGACTGTAACAAACATCTTTTGTTAGAACAGCTGAGTCACTGCCTGACTTTTAATGATGGTCGAACAACCTTTCCTCTCGACACTTCAAAGCACAGTTGGATGTCGCTCTGGGTGTGGCCATCTATTATATATATATTACTGTTCGTAATATCTGTTCTTGATTCATTGATTCATTTCCCTAATTCGGGGTCACGGGGGTCTGCTGGTGCCTATCTCAGCTCACATAGGGCGAGAGCCAGGGGTAAACCCTGGACAGGTTGCCAGTCCATCGCAGGGCAACATACAGTTTGTGTTCTTAATGTGGCAAATCTACTGAGCACATTGATATGTGTTATTCTAAAAATCTTACTGTTGTAATATAAAATATGAAAGCCTTTTACTTTTTTTTATATTTGATAATGAATTTGATCCATCTGAGAAGTTAAAGGTTAAGGGTCTTGCTCCGGGGCCAAGTCATTTTTATTGACCTACATTCTTCTAATGTGCAGTCTGGTATCTTAACCACGGAGCCATTATGCCTTCCGAAATTTTCTACATTATTAAATATAATGTTTTTAAAACCTTTGGTCTAATATAAAACTATTTTGAACTAAATGAAATATATTACAAAGGATAGTGTTCAATAAAAATATATATTTAAAAAAACCAAGCAAATTATTTGTTTATTTATTTATTTATTTATTTATTTAATTATTTAATTATTTATCCCTGCTTTAAATATTTAGTTATTGTATTAAATATTTAAAGCAGGTATAAAAATATAAAACGTATAGAAATTGGTTCAGTTTTACTATTTTACATATAATTGTAAAATAGTTTTTATACAATCTGCTATTTTTTCCTGGTGTTCTACTGCAGGAACATCGACAGGAAGAGTTGCTTGGTAACTAGTGCCACTGCCCTCATTGACTGAGTTGCCCCTCTGACCACAACCACCCTAGCTCAAAGTTCTGTTACTGCTCTGCTAAAGATCCAATTAGCAGTCAGTATGCTGGTGGCACGGTGGTGTAGTGGATAGCACAGTCGCCTCACAACAAGACGGTCCTGGGTTCGAGTCCCGTGCTGGGATCTTTTTGTGCGGAGTTTGCATGTTCCTCCCGATACTCCGGTTTCCTCCCACTGTCCAAAAACATGCAGATTAGGTGGATTGGTGATTGTAAATTGTCCATAGGAGTGAATGGTTGTTTGTTTATATGTTGCCCTGAGATGGACTCGCAACCCATCCAGGTTATACCCCTGCCTCTCACCCTATGTGTGTTGGGATAGGTGCAGCAAACCCCGTGACCTAGAATTCGGGAATAAGCGGGTATGAATATGAATGAATGAATGAATATGAATGAATGAATGAATGAATGAATGAATGAATGAATGAATGTCAGTATGCACTTGTATGTGTTTCTGAATTTGTTATATTCTGACTCATGTCTGTAATTAGACTCGCAACATTATTCAAGTTGTTTTTATAGAGAAGCTGTCTCAAATTTAAGACGAAGAAAAGTAGAAGGTTTGGACACGTCCCATCTTCGAGAGCTGGGAGACACGAGTCTATCCGAGACAGAATGTACTGTGCAGACTAAGAGTTTCAGGTGTTTATAAGCTCATGTGTGTTGTTAATCTATCTATGATAACTCAGGTAAAGCATTCGGACTAAAATCTGCAAATGTGTATTGCTCTAATCTGGATTACACAATTTTATTGGATTTTACATTGTTTACATACTAGATTAAGAGACCATAACAGAGAAACATGTTTTTCCAAGACTCGCATAGCACTTAAAAAAATTACTATAATTATGTATATTTTCCCATTTTAATAGTCATTTAGGTGCTGCCACTTTAGCTATTAACCACAGTGTGTCAGTTATGCTCCGGTCACCAGGCAAAGCCTGCACCAGGCAAAGGGGTCACAGGAGTCTGCTGGAACCTATCCCAGCACACATAGAGCCATCCGTTTTTTTTATTTTTTTTATTTCTCCTCAGGCTTCATCTCATTTCAATCTCAATTCTTCATCTCGCTTTTCAGAACATTAGAATGTCTCCTACATACATGAACTGATAATTATTACTGTGGTTCATGCTTTCAAGCCTCTTTACCTGCAGGGGAAGGAAAGAAGTACGTTTCTATACATTCCATTCTGGAGAGCAGGAAGGTCATGAGTCGGAACAAAATGTTCAACTGTTTACACTGTTAGCACTCAGAGAAAAATTCAGTCTAAAATCTACATACATGAGCTAACAAATATCGCTGATTTGCATTGACTAAAAATGCAAGTTCTCCCTTCCAGAGAATTGAATTATCTTATTCTTTATTTACAGTTTTGTTAAGCATATCACTGTCTATAAATCAATAAATCAATCCAACATACTGACAATTGATCTTATTGTATTATAGTTATATAAGTATTTTGATGGACTCCAGGGTGTACCCCCGCCTCTCGCCCTATGTGTGCTGTGATAGGCGCAGCAGACCATTGTGACCCCGAATTCTGGAATAAGCGGGTTAGAAGATGAATGAATAAATGGAAGTATTTTGAAAGATTGCTGTTATTGTGTTTACAGATAATCAACAAGTTCAAATCCCGCTCATGTCCTTTTTTTACCTTATCAGTCAGGATTGCTTCAGTCTGCTTAGAAACCTTTACAAGATAAACTCAACATTCTAAAGCTTATATAGGCCATCAAAATACACACACATACAAGTCACTGCTGCAGTGAATGACAAGCACATTACAACATGAATAAACACATTTGATGAATCAACATTGTTGCTTACAATTTTTCTGATGAGAACATTCAGATTTGGAGAACGGATGATAAAAAGCGTGTGTGTGTGTGTGTGTGTGTGTGTGTGTGTGTGTGTGTGTGTGTGTGTGTGTGCTCAGTTGCAAAGTCTGCATTGTGTTTAGATGTAGGTGAGAGTTCATGGGTTGCGGAAGGCCAGAGTTTTGTTTCATTATATTTACTTAAGAGTATTTGTCCTGACGCAGCACAGAGCCTGAGATTTATGTGTCTGCACCTCTGCAGAATGACTTTATTACTAAAACCCAAAATGTTTTTTTTCTTTTTATTTGTTTATTTACAAGCGTGTGTGTGTGTGTGTGTGTGTGTGTGTGTGTGTGTGTGTGTGTGTGTGTGTGTGTGTGTGTGTGTGTGTGT
>JAOTRA010059013.1:0-16532 GCA_026260255.1 Pseudolaguvia tuberculata | reverse complement strand
CTCACCTTGTCTCCAAAACATCCTACATGCGCCGTCCCTCTAATAAACACATTTCTAATCCTGTCCATCCTCGTCACCCCCAATGAACATCTCAACATCTTCAACTCTGCCACCTCCAGCTCCACCTCCTGTAATATTGTCATGTGTATATCAGTTATTTTCTCAATAGTTTGAAGACATGGTCAGCCATGATCAAGATAAGCAGCCAAACCACTAAGCTGCTTCTGTCTTGTGTTAAATAACCATGTGACTACATGAATGCCATTTAGGCCTCATTGTTGCAAGATTAGTGGGTTACATGCAAAATGAACCTACTTTTTAATTGGCAGCTTTACTGTTCATGCAGCTAGTCATTTGTGGCAATGAAGGTCTTGCGGTTATTTCCTAACTTTAATCTGTATATGCTGTTTAATCCTTAGTACTGAGGTATGAGCCTCTTACTATAAGGCTATATATCAATGGCATCATTTATTTATTTTTAATACTACTTCATATTAAAGTACTGCAGGCTGTAGAAAATGGAATCCATTATGTAAGTGTTTTTATCGCTAGGCTTCCAGTTGGTGTGCAGGGGTTTGATGAGCGGCCACCGATGAGCTTTAGTGAACTGAACCACTGAAGGCATTCAATTAAATCTCCATGTCTGTATTCAAACACTCATCAAGCTTCTGTTTGCTCAGAATTCTGTATGAATTGAATACCAGGAATGGGTTATATGTGGTCTTTATAGACATGTTGGCTGCCTGAGGGTTTGTTTATCTAAAAATGATGACCTACCTATATGTTATTTAAATAATTAATGTAATACAATTCACTGAAAATGTTTACATTTCATGGCTGACAGTCCTGCGACAGATACGGCTAATTATTGGCATTAGAAACGTCTCACACTCCTAATACACAGAAGAAAAGTGCTTTTATCTGTTTTTTACCATTCATTCAACTTCTTACCCACTTATTCCCTAATTCGTGGTCACGGGGGTTTGCTGGCGCCTATCCCAGCACACATAGGGTGAGAGGCAGGGGTACACCCTGGACGGGTCGTCAGTCTATTGCAGGGCAACACATAGACAAACAACCATTCACATACACATTTACTCATGGACAATTTGAATCACCAATCTAGCTAATCTGCATGTTTTTGGACTGTGGGAGAAAACCGGAGCATCCGGAGGAAACCCACACAAGCGTGGGGAGAACAAAAAAATCCGTTGTGCAATATATAAATACTTACATTAATAGACATTTCCCTGTTATGCAAAACTATTAAATGAATGATTTAATAAAAAAATACACAGCTTCTTTTAACTTAATTTTGTATAAAAAAAATAAATTTAAATTAAATTCGTAATTTTAATTGTAAATTTTGTTGTATTTGTTGTGTTCTCCAAAAACATATACATTCGGTCGATTGGCTATTCTAAATTGCCCATAGGAGTGAATGAGTGTGTGAGTGGTTGTTTGTCTGTGTTGCCCTGTGATGGACAGGCAACCTTAATGTTTTATTAATTAGTGTTTCTAAGACATGCTGTTTGCCCTGCGATGGACTGGCGATCTGTCCAGGGTGTACCTCTGCCTCCCAAATAGTTTTGGCTTGTTATTGCTGTGGATTATTCCTGTACAAAAGTGTTCATTTCATTATTTGCTCAATTGTCACAGTTAACAGTTACAGCCTGCTGCTTATAGCTGAAATGTGGCTTTTTATAATGTATCTCCTCCTTTCGGCTGCTCCCGTTAGGGGTTACCACAGCGAATCACTCTTCTCCACACTACCCTGTCCGCTACATCTGCCTCTTTCACCCCAACGATCTGCATATCTTCCCTCACCACATCCATAAACCTCCTCTTTGGTCTTCCTCTTTTCCTCCTACCCGGCACCTCCATCCTCAGCATTCTTCTACTAATATACTGCATGTCCCTACTCTGCACAGGTCCAAACCATCTCAACCTAGACTCCCTCACCTTGTCTCCAAAACATCATACACCTACAGTCTTTTTATAATGTATATTTGAAAGAAATTATACATGCTTTTATTCTGTCCTAAAGAAATCTGCACTTGGAACCAAAAATGAATAAATGGAATGATGATAAATGGAAGTGAATTCTCACTCTCACACATCTTGCATTTAAGTCATGCAAATATATTTTCCTCTTGTACTTTCACTGTTTCTCATGGTAACCTGATGTTAGAATGGAAAAATCATGGAGCCGCAGTAAAATAATAAGAGATCACTATCTCTTCTTTATATAAATTGGGCTGCTAATGAAACCCTAACATTACTGAACGTCGTGTTTTGAGTCTGTGTGGGGATAATTTATAGCATGTTACAATAAGATGCAGATGAAACCCAAGATATCCGTTTTGTGCAGAGTTAATTTCCTGTTGTTGCTTGTCTATGTGAAAGCCAAGGTTCATCAAAGATCTTCTAGGCAGTATGTGTCATCTGCTTTCGATCTGATCTGCTATTGTCTGGTTTTTTGGGGGGGAGGGGGGTGGGATCTATTCAGATGATAGGGTTGCTGTAAATGTTGAACCTGACTGCTTGACTGTAACATGTGTCTTGACTACTATGCCACCGGTAGTCGTGCAAGTGTCAAATACTTTACCACATGGCAAAAATACACTATTTTGTATTTAGTAAGTGTAATAATGGTACCTTGTGTTATTTACACCAAATACCTGTATTTTATTTAGTCTATAAAACTACATCTCGATGTATATACCGGCTCATTCATGGAGCTCTTCAACGAATCGATCATCTGGCTGCAGAATTATACAGATTTAGGTCAAAACTTAATGTTTCTTAAGTATCAGTGCTCATTCATTATTGTTTCATTAATTCTATTCTCAGTTAGTCCTCCTCCACGAATGCCACTAATAAACATGGCATTTCCACTGCCTAACCTCTGGTTGCTCACTAGAACACTGGTCAGAGTTCAGAGATTTTCTGATGTTTGAATGATGTATGATGCAGTTAATGTGATCCGAGTTTACATGAATTTATTAGTTGTAATGCTGTTTAATGATTGGCTGTTGTATTCATTCAGTCATTCATTCATCTTCCAGCCTGCTTATTCCCTTATTAGGGGTCATGGGGGTCTACTGGTGCCTATTGAAGTGCACATAGGGCGAGAGGCAGGGTTACACCCTAGACGGGTTGTCAGTCAATCTCAGGGCAACACATGGACAAACAACCACTCACACACACATTCACTCCTATGGACAATTTAGAATCACCAATCAAATGTACATGTTTTTTTTCTACTATGGGAGGAAACCAGAGTACCCGGAGGAAACCCATACAAGCGCAGGGAGAACATGCAAACGCCGCACAGAAAGGTTGAACCCGGGACCTTCTTGTTGTGAGGCGACCGTGCTGTCTACTACGCCACTGCGTTGCCCGCTGTTGTATTTCTTTCTGTAATTTATAAAGGCCTGAGAAACACTGGGACACTAATGGATCTACGTAGTGTTGTCCTATGACTGTCTATTAACTTCAAATGCTCAAGCGTTCAATTGGTTAAAAATAACACTATTTCAGGGCCGTGCTGCTTGTATCATTAATGGATAAGCATCTCAAGCTCTATTTACAGATTAATGTAGCACATAGGATGCGCTTTGCATCTTGCAACCCCGGCATACAGGGCTAGCAGTCGTGTATAGAGTCTCATCTTATTACAGACTAGAATGTTGCAACTGGTGCCGAGTGTAAGGTTTGTGATGCTTAAGCTGTGGGATTGTACTGCATCTGATACTAATAGTAAGCTGATTTAGTTCCACATCAAATTTTGTGACCTTAATGTTTTATTAATTAGTGCTTATAAGACAGGCTATTTGCCCTGCGATGTACTGGCGACCCGTCCAGGGTGTTACCCCCGCTTCTCGCCCTCTGTGTGCTGGGATAGGCACCAGCAGACCCCCGTGACCCCGAATTAGAGAATAAGCGAGTAAGATGATGAATGAATGAAGACATGCTATTTATTAAGGCTGGAAACCTCACGATACATGGCTAATGCTATAATATATAGCGATTATCGAGCAATAAAATATATATCGATATTTTAATGCAACTCTAGCTAAAATACAAAGCTGTAGGCACCTTTATTTTTCCTATTCTGCTAGTTTGTAAGAAAATGGCTACATGTCAGCAGCATACTACAGAAATGCAGAGGTCGTTTGACACACATTGGGTTTTTTAATTATTAAATATTTTGTAAATATAGATCATATAACTGGTGTAAAACCAAATGCATCAAATGGATATCGCTACTAACGTTTGGAATATTAAATTAAAAATCACCTGTATCGTTATTTTTACACAATCCAATTATTCATCCAAATAATTTTTTAGGTGATTTTAAATATTTTTATCAGCTGTAATTTCCCTAATGTATGCATAATAATTGAATCTATTTAAATTCTTATAATTAATCTAAATAATTATTGTTCCTGATGGTGGAATAGAGGTTTTTGTTTATCAGCTGTAATTACTGGTCATTGTTCTCCTTATAAAGTGAGAAATTATTTAGTTAAGTCCACTTTTTAGCCAAGTTGTGTTAACTATGGTGTACTTAATAATAATAATAATAATAATAATTTTTTTTTTGTCCTTCGCTGCTCCTGTTAGGGGTCGCCACAGCGGATCCATGATCCGCGCATTCGACTTGGCGGGGTTTTACGCTGGATGCCCTTCCTAACGCAACCCTCCCATTTATCCGGGCTTGGGACCGGCACTATGGCTACTCCCTAATGGCTGGGTATTTATGGCCAATTTAGACTCACCAATCCGCCTAATGTACATGTTTTTGGACAGTGGGAGGAAACCGGAGTATCCGGGGGAAACCCACGCAAGCTCTGGGAGAACATGCAAACTCCACACAGAAAAACCCCAGACCCGGGAATCGAACCCGGGACCTTCTTATTGTGAAGCGAGCATGCTAACCACTACACCACCGTGCCATAATAATAATAATAATAATAATAATAATAATAAATCATGGACATGCAGTATATTGGTAGGAGAATGCTGAGGATGGAGGTCCCGGGTAGGAGGAAAGAGGAAGACCAAGGAGGAGGTTTATGGATGTGGTGATGGAAGATATATGCAGGTAGTTGGGGTGAAAGAGGCAGATGTAGCGGAACAGGGTAGTGGAGAAGAGTGATCCGCTGTGGCAACACCTAATGCGTGCAGCTGAAAGGAAATGATGATGTAGTGTAGACACGCATATTCTTTTCTGACTGCGGGTGTTGCTTATTTACATTTCTACCGTTACAGAGCTATATCATGGCCACAGGGACACCGAGAAATGCAATTAGGTGCCCGGCTTAAGTATTGACTTCCTCTCGGAACTGCCACTGCTCTTGGCCCGTTTGCTCTTTCTCCTTTGTGTTAGCGCTTGAAACTAATCACTACGTCCCCAAAGTCAGCATTGTGTACAAAGTGAAACGCTCTGGTTTAGGTGGTACACTTTAGCTTGTTTTTTTTACCAAGCAGTTTATGCCCACATACTAATTACCCTGTGACTCTAAAACAACTAAAATAATGGGTTTATTTTTTTTTGTTTGTCTTTTGAATTTTTCATATCATTTACATTTTAGAATAGTTAAAATAAATTAACACAAAATATAAAATCTATTTCCCCTAAAACCGCTAGTGAATTAGTTAAATGATGTTTACAGAGATAAATTCCAGTATACACTATATTGCCAAAGGTTTGTGGACAACTGACCATCAGAATCGTATTAGTTTTTAAACATCTTATTTCAGATTTACTATTCATTCATTCATCTTACCCACTTATTCCCTAATTCGGGGTCACAGGGGTCTGCTGGTGCCCATCCTAGCTCACATAGGGCGAGAGGCGGTGGGTACACCCTGGACGGGTTGCAAGTCCACTGCAGGGCAGATTTACCAATGAATATTAAATTAAATTATTAAATTGTCCAAATTATAGTTTAAGTATAGCTTTGGATCTAATGGTTAGGTGGTTATTTGCATACACATTTCTCTGAACCATTTCGTGGGGTATTTTAATGGGTCTAATATGTGCAATATCCATTTGATCTTTAAGGAAAAAACTGAGCTATATTTGATTGTCATGTTTGGCTAGAAGGGCGGTGCGGTGGCGTTGTGGATAGCACAGTCGCCTCACAACAAGAAGGTCCCGGGTTCGAGATCTTTCTGTGCGGAGTTTGCATGTTCTCCCCGCGCTTGCGTGGGTTTCCTCCGTGTGCTCCGGTTTCCTCCTACAGTCCAAAAACATGCAGATTAGGTGGATTGGTGATTCTAAATTGTCCATAGGAGTGAATGTGTATGTGAATGGTTGTTTGTCTATGTGTGTGTGTTAGCCCCATCTCTCGCCCCATGTGTGCTGGAATAGGTGCAATCTGTGACCCCAGATTCGGGAATAAGCGGGTAAGAAGATGAATGAATGAATGTTTGGCTAGATGAAAATTAAGAATAATTACTGTAATTATTGGTTGAAGCGGTTCATTTGAGTATGTGTGAAAATTGCCACTCGAACCCTGTCTTACAGTTAGTTACAGTTTGACATTTGGTAGACGCTCTTATCCAAGAGCGACTTATATTTGGTCTCTTATACTTATATATATATATATATATTTTTATTTTTACAACTGAGTGATTGTGGGTTTAAGGGCCTTGCTCAAGGGCCCACAGTGGTTACTTGGTGGAGGTGGGATTCAAACCCAAGTCTTTCTGGTATTAGTCCAACACCTTAACCACTAGGCTACCACTTACCATGTCTTGCACTTTAGTGGGCTGAGACTCTGAGTGGGCTGTTTTATATTAGGTGCCTTGTCTTGCATTTCGCTTTATTCATTCTGTATGGCAACACTGACAAACAAATCAGTCTGGATTATAGCATGATTTTAGCTAGGCTAATTGGCTAATTATTAATATTACATTAGCATTGGATGAAGGTTATTTATGTATCAGCAGAAGCAGAAGGTTATGTCTGTATCGGTAAGTCATTTAAACGTTTTATGCTTGTAAAATTAGTTCCAGACTCTAATCAGTTATGAACATAGTAAGTATGTGCATTCTTTTTGAATAGGATCATGTCATTCTTTAAAAAATAGGTTCAAATATTCTAAAATAGCCAGTTTTTCCCTGCAACTAAATCCTATTTAAAATCTACATCATGGCAACGTCATCTAGTACTGTAATACTTGGTTTCTTTTTATTGATCTTTTTCAAAGGGAATTATTTTATTCATGATATGGTGTCAAGCTGTGAGACCATGCAGTATTCAGGCGTTTTGTAGATCACAATCCTAGTATATAAGCAAAGTCCCAAGCCCGGATAGATGGGAGGGTAGCGTTAGCAAAGGCATCCGATGAAAACCGCATCAAATCAAATAGGCAGATTTTTATTAGGAGCGACGAGGATGGACAGGATTAGAAATGAGTTTATTAGAGGGACGGCGCATGTAGGATGTTTTGGAGACAAGGTGAGGGAGACAAGGTTGAGCTGGTTTGGACATGTGCAGAGGAGGGACATGCAGTATAATGGTAGAAGAAAGCTGAGGATGGAGGTGTCGTGCAGGAGGAAAAGAGGAAGACCTAGGAGGAGGTGTGTGGGTGTGGTGAGGGAAGACATGCAGGTAGTCTGGGGCAGAGAGATAGATGTAGATTTGTAGAAGAGCGATCCGCTGTGGTGACCCCTTAACGGGAGCAGCCAAAAGGAGAAAAAGAAGATGAATTTTGAATGTCCACTCCAAAAATGTTATATCTGCTCAAGTGCTCACGCTTCAGAAGACTCTGCACTACCTTCTTACTTACTTAATTGCTTTTGTGACATTTCTGTTATGGGATTCTATGTACATATAGAAGAAGCTGAACTGTGACATAATAAAAGTACATGATGCATGTGGGTAATTTCTCTCCCATTTCATATCAACCAGATGGACAGAATTAAGATTTTAGAGGTCTTTTTAGAATGTGTATTACCCATGCCTATGCCTTGTTGTTATTTTCACAATAATATGGTCTTACTCTGCACTGAACATGTTTATAAATGTATACAGTGATGCTGATGGATTGTTCACATTCGTTGTCTCAATCTTTATGATCGTGTTGCAATTTAATCCAAAATTTCACCTCTGTTCTTGGTGTTTTCAGGCAACAGCTGTCTCAAACTAATTTTGAGTCACCGCCAATCTCCCCCAACACTCCACCGATGGCCGTCGGAGGAAAAGCAGCAAGACAGAGAGCCCTAAAGAAAGAGAGCAATACTCTAACGCACTTTTTCCAGAAACGAGCCGCAATCAACGCTTCCCCAGGGACACAATTGAGCACTAAGGGTATGCGGCCAGTAAAACAGGAGCCCATGGAGGTGTGTGTGCAGGAAACCCTCCTGCCAGATAGTGCGGTAACTGTGACATCAGCAGGGAAAGAGAAGAAGCAGGACGAGCCTGCCTTTCCCTCCACATCGCAGGATATTAAACCAGTGCTCAAAGGTGACGCGCCTATATCGTTTTGGGTTACTTTATATCACAAAGAAAACTGTTTCAAATTTATTGTGGGGTGATAACACCTTCCACTAAAATCAATTCTAGAAAATAACAATAAAGGCGGGTGGCGTAGTGGCTAGCACAGTCGCCTCACAACAAGAAGGTCCTGGGTTCGATTCCTGTGTGGAGTTTGCATGTTCTCCCTGCCCTTGCGTGGGTTTCCTCTAGGTATTCCGGTTTCCTCCCACAGTCCAAAAACATGCAGATTAGGTCGATTCTAAAATTGCCCGTGTGTGTGAATGGTTGTTTGTCTTTGTGTTGCTCTGAGATGGACTGGTGACCTGACCGGGGTGTACGACTGCCTCTCACCCTATATGCGCTGGGATAGGCTCCAGCAGACCACAGTGACCCCCGAATTAGGGAATAAGCAGGTAAGATGAATGAATGAATGAATGATAAATAAATCGGAAAAGAACTCGCCCAATTGTAAGCATGCTGACTGAGGTTGACATTTCTAACAGATGTATATGGTGAAAAAATTTGAGAACTTGCTTAAGGACACCTGCACTTGTGTCCGCTATTAAATATTTAATTTACACACACATTCACACATTCTTTTTTTCTTTTTTACTCTTAAGTATTGAGATGGCAAACGATCAGCGTTTTACCATGCAGAGGAATTTGGGGTGTTTGTTTGTCGGGGTGTTTGTTTATAGCGTCTTTAGACTTATTTGATACGTGGTGTGAAGAACGATGGGCCATCAAGCCAAAGGAACTGCTCTGCCAATAGCGGGTCTTTGCTTCACATTGATTTCCAATCCCCGTATCCGCTGCCACATGGTTGAGTTGTTAAGGAAGTAGCAGTTTAACCTTTCATTTATAATTATAGGCACCACATTGCTTATACAATATCACCCATCATAGAACATTTATGAAACCAAATCATCTTTTTATATTAATAAAATTGTGTTCAGGATGAATTGATCTGAATAATACATGGAAATGTCAGAATATTTTAACAGATATGTAGAACACTTAAGTAACGATGTAAGAATACATTATACCTCGACTCAAGCACCTGCAATGGTGTGTAAATCCCTGTTTTTTCCACAATGGAGAACCAGCACAAGTTCTTGGCAACAAACATACATTTTTTGTCTATCTTTTTTTTTTTAATTCTAATTCCTGTTAGAGCGTCCCCTAGCGGTGAAAGAAAAATCCACAGAATAGCCGCACCTTTGTATAAGCCGCATGGTTCAAAACACACATAGGAATGAAGTAGCGGCTTATAGTCCAGAAAATACTGTGTGTGTGTGTATATGTGTGTGTATATATATATATATTTACCTTGCCTTACAACAAGAAGGTCCCTGGTTTGATTCCTGGATCGGGGATCTTTCTGCACGGAGTTTGCATGTTCTCCCAGTGTTTGTGTGGGTTTCTTCCAAGTACTCTGGTTTACTCCTGGCGTCCAAAAACATTGGTGAGTTAAAATTGCGTGAATGTGTGTGTGAATGGTTGTTTGTCTGTGTGGCCCTGCGATAGACTGGCGAACTGGCCAGGGTGTACCACTCGCCCTATGTGCGCTGGGATAGGCGCCAGCAGACCCTGTGAGGTAATAAGCGGGTAAGAAGATGAATGAGTGAATGAATGAATGAATAAATAAATATTTATGTAGGGTGGTGTAGTGGTTAGCACAGTCGCATTACGGTCCCTGTAAGATTTCCAGGCCGGAGATCTTACTGTGCGGAGTTTGCATATTCTCCAAGTGCTAGTGTGGGTTTCCTCTGGGTCTTCGGGTTTCCTCCCACAGTCCAAAAACATGCACATTAGGGTTGATTAGTGAATCCGTATTGCCCATAGGAGTGAATGCAAAATCTTCACTGATTTTGAAAGTTTTGTTATACCCATGAATTACCTAAAGTCTTTTTTAACAAGTAGTAGATGTTTTGATCATTCAGAAAAGCTTTCTTCCTGTTGGCCACATGCAGCTCTATTATGCAAGTGCATATTCTCCATCTAATTACCCTGTCCTGGGAAGTTCTGAGTAAAGAAAAATCTTAGCGGCATTAAATACTACCATGGTGCTGATGGTGAGGATTGAATTTGAATATCTTTTACCTGGTGTCACCTTTCAAATAAATTTCTTTCTTCATTTACATTCTTGAAAGTGTATTTTCATGTATGGAGAATGTAAAACGACCAAAGGACACATCGCCGCCATTACACCAGTTCGTGCTTGCTGTGTCTTATTTTAAAATAAAATGATGGCCAATCATCAGTATAGAAGTAATCGTGCTCAGCTGAAAGGTATGTGAAATTAATAAGTTGCATTGAGGTTCATTTTAAAATGTCAGTCAACAGCCTCAAACATGGTTTATTGGACGCAGGGATAAAGTTTACAACCCTACTGATGTCGGATTTCTGCACTGTTTCTCTGATTTGAGATGTGTGCTACTTTTACACACATTTATTTCCTCACTTTTTATTCTTGTCTTGAGTGTTTGCTTTTGCTCCAACAACAGACTTGTCATTTTTAACCCAGGGCAATTTACAAATACTAAGTCTTCCTCCTTCTTTGGTTTCCTATTCTAGTGGATTGTCCTGTTTGTGGTGTGGAAGTGTCTCAGCAACACATTAATAAACATCTGGATACCTGTTTGACCAGAGAGGAGAAAAAGGACAGTCTTAGAAGGTTGGAAATACATTGTTGTTGTTGTTGTTGCTGCTATTATCATTTGTTCTATTATTCCTGTACTATAAAATCTATTATCTTACCATCAGGTCTGACCAGATAGGCTTGTCAGGTTCAGCATATGTAGAGCCCAAGTAAGTGACTCAGTTATTGTTAAAAATATTATTAAAATGGGTGTCCAGTCCATTCTTATCCTGCCACTTTACAAGACCTAAATCTGCATTTTAAAAAAATATCATCTAACAACTAGGCAGGTGATGGCAAGGTTCGATAAATACAAACATCTGCTTTGCTACCAATGGATTATTCCAAAATGGTGAATGTACAATTTTCAACACGAGCGTTCTTGTGTGTCAGGCATTTTTTTTAATGTATACTTTATATACTGTCAAACCCTGTTGCTTATTATAACCACTGGGATTACCATGTAAAAAAAAAAAAGAAACTTGGCTAATTTAGAATTTTTATTAGACTTCTTTGAGGATAAAAGGTTTGAGTTATGAGTCCAATCTATATTTGTATGTGTTTCTTTTAGTGAACACAGCTATACTTCCCTTTTTTATTTACCGGAAGTTGTTCTTGCCTTAGCAATGTGGACAAATGTCTCATTTTTAAGCATTTATTATATTTTTCCATGCACAAACCGCACTAATCAGAAATGATTGTGATTACAACAGAAATATGTTGTAATATGTGGTCGGTATTTTTGGGCCATTTTCCCAAACGAGTTTTGATGAGTAACATAAAGGAGCTAAAGTGTATTTTTTTTAAATTTTTATTTAAAGATATGAAACTATATTAAATTGCCACATTTAATATTTTGGTGTCATTTGTTTACATCAGCTCTCGGAAGCGCAGGCGTATGGCCAAGCTGGTGTACACGCTGTTGACGATGGCGGAGTTAAAGAGAAGGCTAAGGCAATGCCATCTCTCCACGCAAGGCTCCAGAGAGCAGCTGGTCCGGCGGCACCAGGAGTTCACACACATCTACAACTCGCAATGTGATGCAATCAACCCCAGATCAAGTATGTCTGTGTCATTTAGTAAAAGCTGAATAAATTAATTAACTGAAACAAAATGAGACAAACTCAATCAAAGCTATCTGAATTGGATTTCTTGCCTGCTCGTTTGCCAGGTTTGCTTTCTGAGATGATAACCTGAGTTAACTAATAAAATTGGTTTGTTTGTACTTTACTTTTCTATAGCTTTGTCATCTCTCCTCTGTTCACATGCGGTAGAATGGTTTTATGGCCAGACCATGGTTTCTCGAGGTGAAAGATCATGAAGTGTGTGTACCTCATCTTTTAGATTATGTATCGTGTGCTCGCGTGTACCATTCGCAACACCTGACCACAAATAAAGGGGTCACAATTTCAACTAACCCCGGAAGGTTACCCTTGAGGTCTTGCATTGTGCTGACAGTATAGGGCATTCCAGATTACACCGTCTGCCAGATACTGTATGGGAAAAATCTCCATTGCCCAAGCCTTAAATAACCCCCCAAAATTAACTAATTTCTTTGTCCGTTCAGTTTTTGGGGAGGAATAACCAATTATATAAAAACCATGAAATCACAAAACAAGTATTATATTTGACCTAAAGATATACAGAGTTTGTGTATTCCTTTGCCTATGTTGGCAACCGGTTTTGATTGCATCCACTCTACTGACTTCATGTTGTGTAAGCAATTATTACATTTATATTTGCATTATTTAGCAGATGCTCTTACCCAGAGAGACAAAGCTAACTTATTAATGTGCTTGGAGTCTCATCATTTTTAAAATGAGGTGGGTTTTCAATTGTATCTGCATTGGTAATCATCCATAAAAGATGTGTTGGGAAGGAAAGTAAAAGCAAGTTGTCATCCGCATAACAATCGTAGGAGAACCCATGTGAAGAAATTATTTTACCAAGTGACTGGGTATAGAGAAAGTAAAAAACAGGACAGAGTACTGATCCTTGTGGGACACCAGCATCAAACAAATGTCAGTCCTCTCCATGTTACTCATGATCATCCAAGTAGGTAGCAATCCACTTCCATGCTCTTCTGCAAATACCAAAGCTTTTAAAGGTGGACAGCAGACTCTTATGTTTGTCCACTTCCAAATGCAGCTGAAAGGTTCAGAAAGATGAGGAAGGATGACATTTTGGATGATTTGATGACGGCATGTAGTCAGACTTGAAATTTGTTCTGTGCAAGGTGGAGAGACAGTTGATTTTATAATCGGTGCAAAAGTCAGGAAGGTAATTGTTGTATGTGTACAGTATGTAATTTATCCATATATTGATATTGTATCTAATCAAATCCCTAGGGTTCAATTATGTATATTGTTTGGCTGAGCGTATATGTAAACCTTGTAACAGATTTTGGAGTATTTTAGAATTCTACCTCCTTCTATCGATTTATATCTACATATGTTTTAGTGAAGCGATCAACGATACTTTTACCCTGATATCACGTTTCTCTTTGTAAGTAGGAAAACACATCAGTCATTTTGTTTGTGTAAAAATATAAAAGCTTTTTGTTTTTTCTGACAGGTGAAGACATCGCTCGAGAGGTTGAAAACAATGAGAAGATGAGGAATCAGCTGGAGGGTAAAAGTAAACCTGTAAGTGCTCTATCCTCCAGTTTCTCTTCACAATAAATGCCTGCCAGTCAAACTGTTGTTTCATTAAATGCATCTCAGTTCAATTGCTGAAGTTTATTTTCCCCTGATTTGCAGGCAATACTCATAACTAAAAACCACACAGCTGATGAAATCGACCAGTTACATTCGGATTACCGTAAGTTATCGTACCCCTACGCACACGCTTTCTTTTTAATATTTTTGCTTTTTTTGATGGAACAGACTGACAGATTAGGAGAGGGGGAGCCTGGAAAAGACTTAATTATAAGGATGTTATGAGCTACTCATGCTTACAGTATAAGTATGGCTCTTAAAATGTCAGAGTTCCAGAAAAAAAAGGATATAAAAATACATCAGGCAATTCAAACTTCAGGCTAAAATCCTAGCTCCCATTGTCTAATATCCCAGACAAAATCCTTTCAAAGGTGTCTAAACTCCCAGATATAACATTTGTATTATTAAAAGAAAGATGTAAAGGGTGTAAAGTGTTGTAATGTGGTTTCTTATAAAAGTGTGTGTCGTGTGTATGTTCTTGACATTTTCAAATAGAAAAGTTAATGATAGATTTTCAGCTCTAACCTTTTCCATTATTTTCACATTTTTATACTTTCAGTACTCTGAGAAATTATCCGCTTATTCCCTACTTCAGGGTTACTGGGTGTGCTGGTGCCTATCCCAGCTCATATATAGTGAGAAGCAGGTGTACACCCTGGACTGGTAGCCAGTCAATTGCAGGGCAACACATAGACAAACAACCACTCACACACACATTCACTTTCATGGACAATTTAGAATCACCAATTGACCTGCATGTTTTCTGGACTGTGGGAGAGTACCCAGAGGAAACCTATGCTCTGAAAGATCCCCGACCCGGCAATCGAACCCGGGACCACCTTGTTGTGACGTGACCGTGCTAACCGCTATGCCACCTCGCTGCTCTATTAGCGTTTCAGTTAAAGTATATCAGCTCTTTATGTTGTGCTTTGACCTCTTGCAATTCTGAGTGAAAATGAAAAGGAAGTACTGGGTGAGGGATGTGGCAACACTATTAAGATGAAGGGAGGAATGACATTAATTTTCATTACATGTACCTAAAGAAACCAAAAATTTAAACGCACTAGCTGGAGGACATATAAAAAAAGACACAGACAGGAACTTGTTAGTTATTAATCAAAAATATATCACTAACAACGTGGTCAGGATAGGAAGTGCCAAAAGCTACCTAAAGAAACAGAACCTACAGATAATATTTTTATTAATGACTTTAATCTCCAAACTTGTTGAATTGCTGCTGCTCTTTTGTCACCACGTTTTATTTGCTGAGCTCAAATCAATATATAAAAAAATAGTTCCTGTACCCCAAATGGATTCAACTTTCCTGCAGTTGATATTATTCCACATCAAATCTATTTATTGGCTCTGTGTTTAAGCTATATAGTTTTCCACAGCTGAGTGCCACTGACCAGGGGCCAATTTAAATGGATTAAACACTCCATATAAAAAATGTATTTTTCTTTCCTGGTCAGATATTCGCTCTGTGTCTTAGACAAAGTTTTTATTGAACCGGTTCTGTTTGTTTTTTTTTTTTGTTTTTTTTTTAAGTAAATATCTATTGCCATAATGGAATTATTGAATTTAATCGAAGTGTGGTTGTATATCACACCCTGACATTTCATTCATCTTACCCACTTATTCCCTAATTCAGAGGGTGCGTGCCTCTGCGCACATAGGGCAAGAGGCAGGGGCACACCCGGGACAGGTTACCAGTCCATTGTAGGGCACACATAGACAAACAACCACTCGCACATATTCACTCATATGGGCAATTTAAAATCACCAATCAACCTAATGTAAATGGTTTTGGACTGTGAGAGGAAACCGGAGTACGCGTAGGAAACCCATGCAAGCACAAGGAGAACATGCAAAAATCGAACCCGGGACCTTCTTGTTGTGAGGCAACCATGCTAACCACTACACCACATTTGCAGTAAATTTAAAAAAATTTAAAAAATCAGATAGATAGATAGATATATAAGTAAAATACGCCGTGTGTTTACAGACCTTGAAATGAACTAGATCCTTGACTGGTCTTTAAATATGAAGCACAGCTCATGTCTTAAAGCTGAAGGTTAATGTTTTGCAACTTGCTTCCTGAATTACTTAAAATAAATTAAATCACTTAGGAGCATTTTATTGTGTAATTTATTTAATTGCATTATTTATTAGCCTCGCAATGAAGTCAGTTAGTAGTTGGCTTGTGTAATAGTGCTTGCAGGAAATGCATTAATTTGGAAAGGATGTTCAAATATTGATACACCGTGTTAAAGGGAAAGTCTATAAATAGCAGCTCTGCCACCAGATCTTTTTGATTAATCAGCAATGAGTCACTCAGTGACACTGCTAAGGCTGTTCCCCAGTCAGACATCATCTTGCTGCCGCGTGAGTGCGTGCGTGTGTGTGCGTGGGAAGTGGTGGCCTAGTGGATAGGCTCTTGGACTAATACTAGAAAGACCGGGGTTCGATTCCCAGCGCCACCACTGTGGGCCCCTGCAAGGCTCTTAACCCTGCTCTGGACAAGGGCGTCTGCCAAATTCTGTAATTGTAAGAGAGAGATCAAATGTAAGTCGCTCTGGATAAGAGCGTTGGCCAAATGTTGTCAATGTAACTGGTCAGTATAGAAGAAATAGGGCTGGAACTGGTATACCCAATTGGTCCAAAGGTGTATGTGTAATAT